>JAWWEQ010045352.1:0-16894 GCA_035583055.1 Torymus tubicola | reverse complement strand
TTATATACTCTCGGTCATCTAATGTATCCACAGAATGCACTATCGAAACGCCGCATAGCGGATAAATAACCGAAGCTTACTTATAGATAGAGCCGCCGCCGAGCTTCGGTCTCACCAGGTAGCATGTATATCAAGATTTATTTGAAAAAAAATGTTTTCTTTCATTGCTGATGTATTAAAAAAATTGAATTAAAAAAAACGATCGCTTTAATTATTTACGGTAGATTTTTTACTGTTTTCTTACTTTAGTTGTCTTTTTGTTTGTCAATTTTTTAATGATGTGTTTACAGTTGCTTTTACGTATTAAATTATTATTTGTTTGTACCATTGAAAGTGTAATATAATTATACAAGGATACCAGTACATTGAAAAGATCAAACTTCCAAATTCAGGTAAAATCTCACTGCATAACATATCGTTTTTATATGATGCACACATGCAGTGGATCAGAGCTAATTTAAGCAAATTTCAGACACTTGTCAATGTAGCTGGTGATTAGAAGCGACTGCTTATCCAAACAAGGGAATCGGCATCCTGACAGCAGGCGTCAGCCCAAGTAACGCACCTGCTAATTATAACTATAACCGTCCTGCAGAGCCGAGCGCATCAACAAATTCGTTTCATCGTATATAGCATCATTCAGCTGCTGATGACTTCTTTTTATTCACATTTCTCTGCGAAATCGAAAAATTTCATTTTATATATTTCTCGTTGCCAAAAAAAAGTTCATATAGGGTAGAAGGCCCCGTTAGTGTGCCTTTAAGCAGATGAAATGTCCGTATTAGTGTGTGTTTTTAACTATCTATAATTAAAAAATAATTTATCAAACAGTGTTTTATGTGGTATAAATCAACATTTTGGTGCTTTTACTAATAGTTTATCATAATTTTTAAGCTTAAAATATTTGATTTATGTCAAATATCTCTAAAAAGACACACTAACAGGGACAGGCACACAAACCGGGACCACTACCCTACGTGGAATTCTTCGGAAACTTTGTCCTAAACTGGTTTCAAAAACGATCAAAATTAAATTTAGAGGCACATTTCTGAAGGTATACGTACACCTCCGAAGTAATTTTTTCTTGTTCTATGGGTCACATAAGAGACGATAAGAACTTGGGACCAAAGAAAATTTTTCTTATGGGAATTTAACATGGGAAAAATTGATTTGACGATAAAAGGGTGTCACAAGACCGTTTTCTTTGGCCCCAAGTTCTTATCGTCTCTTATGTGACCCATAGAACAAGAAAAAAATTACTTCAATGGTGTGCCTATGCCTTCAGAGGTGTGCCTCTAAATTTAATTTTGGTCTTTTTTGGAACCAGTTTAGAGCAAAGTTTCCGAAGAATTCCACATATATTTAATTTAATCTTTGGCGAAATTCTTTATCGATGAAAAATAAGTTTGATAATTATAAGAATCTTGTTTATGAGATAGTCGGATGTTGCTTTATCATTTAGCAGCAATTGAAAGGTGCTGTGGTAATATTGAATAATAACAGGAAAATGAATATATTTACAAAAAAGAAATAGATTAAGTCAGGTAAAACTGTTTGCTCTTATCACTCATTCTTATATTAGCTATTGTCTTGTACGTGACAGTGCTAAGATTCTGTTTAAAGTTATTCTTCATATCGCTTCTGCAGTTTTCAGTTGCTGAGGCATTCTAAAGAAGAGATAAAAAAATGAAGAAATACAGAACCAATATAACAACATTTTTAAAAGGTTTACTGATTATTTTAATATTGCCACAGTTGTAGAATAAACTTATCTCAAGAACGCAGCTCACGAGCAGCAAGACAGCGAGAACGTAAATCTTCATGTTTATTATCCTTTATGATTTTACAATCTGCCGATATGTACACGGATACAAGAAAGACCAACGCGTTGCTTTTAAAGCATTTGTAGCGATGTGACAATCATGAGAAATAAATATTCTATTTTATTGTATTCTATAAACTGTTGTATTCCACGTGGGAATCGCTTTTGCAATGCTTACTTTACTCCTCCCCCTCTTTCTTCTGCAAAAGTCAACTGTCTTATCAGTCCATTCGTCAATTTTAACCGCACGAAAGCTACACACGTGGAGAATATTTGTAATGTGTCATTAACGCGAGTCTCATTGTATTTGTGTGTGTGTGTATGTGTGTATTGTTTATTTGTTTTCCACATGAGTACAGAAAAAGTGTTATTTTAGTCGTGCAAAATGAAAAATTATCAAACATAAAAATTAATATAAATATGTAGCTAAATTTTTTATAAAATGGCGAATAAATTTCAATGAGAGTAATTTTAAAATTTATAATCAATAAACTGAAATTATTCTATTTTATTCTTTTAAATAGAATCATTCTCTTATTACATATTTTAGCTGGCTACGTCCGCTATAAGAAAAGAATTAGAACAACTCAAGCAAGACAAGAGATGACAATTATACTGGTAAACGTAATTATGAGAGACTATATCTATCTGTTTTTAAGAAAAAATATATTGCGTTTTCGTTCTTTAACAATAAGTAAAAGTAAAAAATCATCTGATTATCTTAAAATTTTGGACAATAGTGTCCTTTATATATCTTGAAACGGATTTTGTTGCTCAAAAAATCTGATGTTTGTAAATATTACATTTGTTATGTTTGCAAATATTGTTTTTTAAATGAATTAAATGTTCAATATACCGATTACAAATTTTAATTACTTATGACGCTTGAAGAGCAATATTTTGTTATCATGTCAGTGCATCCTGACGTAGCACTGACAATACATAATAGCAACTCGCTGCCGCCTTTAAAACTTTTCGTTCACTCGTAAAAACCTTTCATTCTAAACTTGTTTATTTTCGAATAAAAAAATTAATATCCGTTAAAACAATTGCTGCAAACTTAAAATAAAAGTTTTGGACCTACAATATAAGCATTTCGAAAACCATACAATAATATCATTGGTAAGAGAGGGTAAAAAATCGAAATTTTGCTTTTGTCAAGAAACTCAACATATGATTAGGAGTAAGTTAAACAGACTGCATTTTACGCAAACAAGCGTAACTTGATGAACTGTTATTATATGACCGAATATTAGTGTTTTTAACGTATCTTAATTTTTTACCACCATATCCTCAACTAAATTTCAACGAAAAACATCGCTTCTGACGTCAACTCCCAATGAAAACCCAACCCCGAAAAATATATCAACATATATATATATACACGTTCATCCGCCGTGCTCGATGCACCCTCTCGACCCTCTTCTCCGTTCTCCCATCGTATTCCACCCACGCGCGGCGCAACCAACAAGTGGCCTTTTTTTACAGACCCGAGTAAGGAGAGGCAATACTCGCTGCCTATTTATAACCTACCTCGGACAGCGAAATATCCATACGCTTTTGAAACTCTCTGTGGGAGAAGATGTAGTGAAGGCGCAATGTATATATACACACCCACGTTGATCATGCTATACCGCTGAAAATTGAACTGTTACGCGGTGATTTGATAAGTCGCGGAGTTGGTTTTTCTTCAAAGGGACGAGGAAAAGTTTTTAGGGGGAGAAGAGTGACGGTATTTTGGTGAAATGAACAATATGGTGATCGAATTTTTATAACTTATTGAACAAAATGAATTTCCTTTGTAGTCGAAATTTAATATTAATTCAATTTTTTCATTTTGCCGAATTTTTATAAAACCAACATATTTCGCTATACTAAAATTACTAATTTTTTTACGAATATTCAAAGTAATCTAATAATAAATTTACATAAAGGCACTTCCCTGGAAATAATATATTTCTTAATCGTTAATTGTCAAGCATTTCGTCGAATCATCCACTACAACCTAAATAAAAAAAGTAATTGTAATATATATATGTATTAAATAAATTAATAAATAGAAGAAAAGCAGATAATTTTCGTACGACCATTTATCTTACAAAACATTTTAATAATCCATTTTTTCTCAACAAAATTACAAAATTAAATTGAAAGAATCACACTTTCGTTAATCCCATAATTCAACAGAACATCTATTATTTACAAATTGCCAACTGTACAAACTTTGACCCATATTGTACGTGTACGTGTGTGATAAGAAACTTATATATATACAACTGTGCGTGAAGTATGTTAAAGATTTAATAAAAATACATGTAAAACAGTGACTAGGCGATTCTCCCGCGAACGCCATATAAATTATTGCTTCTCAATCATCATCATCATCATCATCATCATCATCGTCATATTGCAATCCATTTCCCCTTTTTTTTCACCCAACATCATTTCAACTGCATCATATCTTCGTCCCGATCACACATTGGCAGATCCACATAGCATTTTCTCCAGTAAAATGCCGGACTGCAGCAGTTCCTAGAAGAAGCTTCCACGTTCCTTGGGCGCGCTCGATATAAGTTCACGTCTTTTCCATACAGGTTGGGCTGCCCCAGCGTTCCCTGATTGGGCGACTGTGGTACTAACACCATTACCACCGCCGCCACTACCACTGATACTCAACCGCGACGACGAGGTGGTTGTAGACGAGGACGTTGTCGTGGCGAGACTTTCAGCATCGGGTATATGACGTGTTTGATGCCTTGAATCTGTGTACCGTCGTTTCGTGTATTTCTTGTTGTCGAGGATTGTTGAGGAACTTGAGGTAGTGCTGATGGTACTGCTGGCGACGGTGGTGGTGCTGATGGTTTGCTGACGCGAGGAAGCTGAGATGGGATCCGGTCGGTTTATGTGCAGCATCCTCTCGATGTCCGCGGTCTTCGACCTATTGATGTTGATATAATGATTAATTATATTATTGTTAACTATACTGGTGAAATAAATAAATAAAATAAAATATGTGCAGTAAACAATATCTATATAACGTTAAATTCTATGTTATTGTAGAATACTTTTATAGGTATTTGAAAATGAACATGTTAGTTGATGACATGGGCTTTATACTTTTCGTTTACATATTTATGATATAACTGAATGAAATTTTGTAAAAGAAAATAGTCTTTAATTTTATTAATTATAAAAAAAATGATTTAAATATATGACAATACTTATACACTGAACAAATGATTCAATCATTTGTTAATTGGAACAATTTGGTCAACTTTCTAAAGTTGAATTAGTGAAAAAATCACTAAATATTAGTTAAAATTGCTACATCCCAAAATTAGTAAATATATTGATTAATGAAATAGAAACTCTATTATTTTAAATATTCAATTTTAACTAATGCTGTTTTCGCTAATTCAGCTATAGAGAGTATTAGACACTTTGTAAAATAATAATTTTAATGATTTATAAACGATTGTAGCATTGCAGCTGTAATCAAGGATTCCGACAACTTCATTTTTTTTACTTTACAAACACAACTAACCAACCCCCATCTAAAAAAGAAATTCCAAATTATCCAACATCATCCACCCACCTCATAACAGCACCGCCGATGCTCGTGATGCTAGGCGTATGCGGTGGAGCGATACTCGCCCTCGTCGCTTCTTGACTAGTCGACCTCGTGATTTGCCTGAGCTCACTGGACGTCGTGAACGACACCCTTTGAAGTACAGCTTGGCTGGGTTGCGGTGGATCAGGGATGTAGGATACAGCAGTTACTGCGCTATCGGGACTTGCAGGTGGTGAGGATGCCCAAGAGGGTGGCGAACTTGGTGGTTGGTCACCTGAGAGCGTCGCCGAGGAACCGACCGCACTGTCGCTACCGTGGCGGCCGCCGCTCGTGCCACCGCTGGTACCGCCGCCGCCGCCGCCTCCGCCTCCGCCTATTGAAAAGAAAGAGATGTGTGGGTTAGCCAGAGTAAATTTTTTATTTTTATATTGCAGTTTTTTTTTATAAGTTTACAATGTTTGTATATTTTGTAAACATATATATATAGGAAGAATGTTCGTTGAATTTTGATTTCCGTTTTTATGCGTTAATTATTTTTTATTGGTTGAATAATTGAATGAAAATATTTGACGTGATGGTAGCCATATTTAAAAGATTAAAAGTTTTTCATGAATTCCGTATAATAAATGTAAAATAGCATGTATATTAACTGATATTAGGATCAAGTTCTTGAGATTGGGTTTGTTGATGTTATTTGTTGATTATGGTAAAACTATTAACTAAATTAAAATAAATATTCAATACTACCGTTATAATTAAATTTGATATAATAAAATCTCAGAGTTTAAAATGAAAAACCTCGACAATATGATTAAACTTGGAGCAACTTATATTTTCGCGCTATAACTTAACATATAACGATCAAGCCACGAACTTTAATAAGAAATAACACCGCACAAAATTATATCTATCATTCTCCACCATAAAATACCCCCCATACAATCTCACCTTCACTACCTGAGATCGACCTCTGCCTCTGCCTTCTAGGCGGTGCATTAGGTTGCTGCTGTTGCTGTTGTGTCTTCCCTTGCTGTTGTTGTTGTCCCGTACCATCCTCAATATACGGTATATCCGGGTCATCCAAATTCAACGTAAACGCACCGGACATTGGTATCGTCAGACTAGCCGTAATAACCATTGGCGATGATTTCCGCCTAGGATCAGCAGGATCTTCACTTGAACCGCTATCAACGCTGTTGCTACGTGTCGATTCATCTTTACTACCGTGCCTCGTTCTTGTACCTGCGGATCGTTTCGATCTACGTGGTCGAGGTCCGATATCACCACCTACACCTGCTGTCTGATGCAAGCATTCTTCACGAGAGTAAAGCCGACGGCCACCGGTAGTCGTTGCTGATGTTGTCGTTGTGGTTACGTTAGCGGTCGAGGTAGGTGATGTTGGTGATGTGGGTGTCGGTGAGGCAAGTGCTGCACTGAGGGAGACTGGTGAAGTGAGGGACGTTGGTGAGAGGTTCTCTTCGACAGAGTAGTTCTCCGTTTCGCTGCAGAGCTCGACTTCGTCCGTGCATTGCCTGGAGGAATTGGATATGGTTGATTGTTTATTATTTGGTGGTGGTGTGGTAAGTTTTGGTATTTTAATGTGTTGAGGGTAATAATATGGGGGAAAGGATCACACGTACATGCATATAAAAAAATCAAGTTATTAAGGTTATTTTTATTATTCTAGATTCTATATCGATATATGATTGCTGCTGGCGAATTTAAACATTGATTTACATCAAATTAATGCAATAAGCAAAGTTTTATTTTATCAAAGTTTAGGTATATGTTTCGAGAACTTTCAGATATCATTTCTTTTTTTTTTTTAAATTTGATTGTTCTTTTTTTACGAAACTTTGGGCAACTTCATACTTTTTTTTTAAACACAAAATTTGAAAATTTGATATTTTAATAACTTACCATTGTAATTTTAATTACTTTTCTTAACATTTACATCATTCTTAATTGTTTGAAGAATTTTTTATAACCAAAATAATACTAAAATATACGACTGTTTATAATAAAGCAAAATCATTAAGAACTAGAATAAAATAATGCTAAATTTCGTAACCACACTAATAGAAAAATGTAGAAAAAAATATAGAAACACAGTAAAAATTAAGTAATATATTTCTATGGGAAAAAAAATTTGTATTTTTGGTTGATACTGCCAAATTACTAGAGAACATGGGAATTTTACTAACTCCCAGAATCTTATCCTTCTTTCTCATATACCAAAACCATTCCTCCTAAACTACTTACCCAACCCTACGTCCAAACCTAAAAAAAAACCAAAAAGAAAAAAAAAAGACTTACTCATCAGCTCTGCGGGTCAATGCGGCGTCCAGTTCAGCCGGATGGCTATCCATCATATGGAGGTAGAGTTCGTCAAGTAGTGCAGCCGGTAACGTGAACAACGTCGCCACGTGTTCGAGAAGGGCGCGCACCACGTTGATGACGTCGATTCTCTCCTCGGCGCGCTCGGCCGAGAGTTCCGAGCGCGCTTGACCTGGTTTCACGCAGTGCAGTATGTTCGGCGCGAAGACCTTCGACATGCAGACATACGCAGCTGTTATTTACTTCTCTCTCTCTCTCTCTCTCTCTCTCTCTCTCTCTCTCTCTCGTGAGATCTCGGCGAGAATTTGTGTGATTTTGGATATGGGATGTGAGAGGTTTTGCGGTATTTACTATGGATTTATGTGGATTGGATGACGGATTTTCTAAGGTTAAGAAGTTTGGCTAATATTTTTTTGAATATTCAAATTATATTAGAACACAATTTATTATAATGAACGTTACAGTAGGGTTTGTATAGGCAATGAATTTTTGTTAAATGCAGGTCTGATTATTAAGAAGAGATTGAAGCCCTTATGTGTGTATATAATAATTGTAATTATTATTATTTGTGTGAAATTCTTAATTTTTGTTCATTATCTGGTGTATCCACTGTTCTGCTAGTCGCTATAAGAACAGTTAGAATCGAAAATTTAATTAAGGAAATATCGGAATCTCTATAGAATTATGTACGTACCTATATCGATATTCTTGAATTTCTCATTATTTCATTATAAATAGAGAACAATACCAAGTACCTTATAAAATCGAACGCGAATGATAAAAAATTTTGAATAACATATGAAAATCTATGGTATACATAATCTACAATACCTCTAAATATTTCTTCGCATAAAGTGTCCAACACGATTTACTATAACGATTCGATAAACTTTTGTCTGCGCTCATTTCTATGAATATCAATATCCAACAAGAGGAAGTATTATATAGTGAACGGAAAGTTGGCACGTGGGGGGGAGGGGGCGGATGGATTCGTTCTTAAATTATCGGAGATATAGGATTGCTAGACAGAATTTGTCTTTCCATATTCTTACACTCCAGTGAGAATCTCATCTGAACTTAGAGAAACTATCGGAAAGTTATCATGAAACGTATGAGGAAATCTACATAACTTTGCACGGATGCAATTGAAATTTCTATATACTTTAATAAGGTTGCGAGAAGGCCGCTTTGTTCGGTATTTAATAACTTAGTAAAATAATATGTAAAACGTATTTTAAAACTATATGTTTATTTTATGTATTTTAAATAAAAATAGTAGAATTTTACAATAATTTTTTTTTATCTGTCATTAATTATTCTTTGAGTGAAAATGTCTTTAGTTCGAACAAAACTATACGAGACGTTAATAATATTTTTCATACTTTCATATTAATTCAACCTAACCATCAACAATATCACCTAGTCAACTGTTACCTAAAAGCCACTTAAATCGACAACCAGAAAAATAAAAAAAAAAAGAAAATTTTCAATTTTACTCACGGTAGCAAGGTTCGTCGTGTCCATCTTGTTACCAGAGAGCCACTCGCCGTCGTTATCCTTGCGATCCTCACTGTTGGCCGCTACCTCACTGAGAAAGTTGAGCAGAGCGTAAAGAGTCTCGCGGTTTGGCGTTGGCAGCAGCTGTATCAGATGTTGCAGTGCTTCCTGCTGCAGCCGCCTGTTGCGGATCTCTGCGCAAAATAAGCATCGATTATAAGTAGTAGGTATGAAAAGTGAAAGCATGATGGAAAGTGATATAGAATTTTAACGCAAGAGTTAAAACTATTTTTATTTTTAAGCTTTTTTTACTGTTATAGTTACTCGATCTTTCTTTTTTTAGGCACGACCGCCTCGGGAGGGCCTTATATATTCACCAGAAAATGATGTTTATGGATTATTTCGATGAATTTTAAATGGATCTTAATGAAATTTTGCCCAAACATTTGCCTAATTGTAAGGAGGATCCAGTTTCAATTCCAGAGATATCCATAAAAAAAAAATAAAAATTCCAGTAAAAATAAAAGTCGTGAAAAGTCGAAAAAATCGATTTTTAAACACGACGTATAAAAAATAAATTTTTAACACATGTCCAATACATTTATCCGATAAAATATAAGTATCTCCTCAGTAATGCAATCGTGCCTTTAATGTAAAAACGAAGTTTTACATAGACCCCCCTAGTTTTATTTCATGAAACCATGTACAAAATAAATTAAAAAAAAATTTTAATCGATTACATAACACTGTAATGTAAAGAATTCAATCAATCGAAACTTCACACTCAACCTAACCGAAACCTCGCGTAAAACGAAAAAAAAAACATCGATGATAACCGTCCGGAGATAAAAAAAATTCGGGTATCAGCTGTCGCGTAGCACGTGGTTTATTAAATTCGCCCACGCACGTGTATGCGCGACTATATAGTCTATGTAGGGGTGACGAATCGCACATACCATAGACGAGAGACACGTGGTGGGTTTGGAATGACGCGTGACGCGCATGTCTTAGGGATGTTTTTTTTTGGAAGGCCAGCGTTGATTTGATAGAAAGAAAATAGAGGAAGGAGAATGGTATGCAAAAAAAGGCCGCGCGGTTCGAATTGTTTTCACAGGGGTTGGAAAGTGTTGGCACGCCCGCGCTGTGGTGGATTTGTTATTGTATACATATATTGGTCGGGGTTATATTGAGCTGAATTTTAATATACTTTGGTGTTTGTTATATAATAAGAGTGGGAACTATATGTATATGTATATTTGTGGATAATAATAAATTTAAATGAATTTTATAAAAAATTTTAATATAGATGCAAGTCTCATTGTTTCATTTGATATTAAAATTTTACATGACAATTAATTATTTTAATTTTTAATTTTTAATACCACTTACTTTGCGTGTGCACGAATGCCTGGTAGAGGTCGCGGCAGAGCAGCGGATCTGGCAGATCGCGAAAGTACTCCTTGAGCAGGGCGGCGACGTCGTGAGGACACTGGTCAGGGCCGATCTTCGTCTCTCGGCCGCAATCCCAGTCCTCCCTTAACTACAGAACAGAAATTGTTGCATTGAAATTTGTTTTTTAATACATTAGTTGTTATTTCAAAAAGGATTGAAAGGGATATATAGGATTATAATAGAGGAAAATTTAGTAAATATTTATGGATCGTGGCTTTTTGTGATGAAAATATAAATAAAAAATTTTACATGATATGTTCAAAATACATGTATTAACTGAATACAAAATTCTAATTAACAATAAATAAAAATATTATCGTTTTAATGATTTACCTGAGGCAATAAAAATACTTAGTATATAGGAAAAGCATAAAAGCAAAAATTATCAAGTGGTGTAAGGATAAAGCAAAAAAAACAATCTATAAATGATAATTGTTATTTTGTTGTAAAATTTTTCGTTTTTATATAAATAGTATAAATTTTTTTATGAAAAATAATAAGTTCACTCAGTGCATTATGGGATCACCAATCAACCAAATATTTATAATTTCTAATTAAGTTAGTTTTTAGTTTTTAGTAATCGAACTTAAACTATTTGTAATTGTACTCTGATTAATAAATAAATAAATAAATAAATCAATTATTGCAATACATCTGACCAACTTCTCAAAATTTCATTTCAATAACTTTACTACCATCTAACATTCCACCCTAAATTAACCAAACCACGTGCAGGTATAACCATTGCATCCCACACGATTATACCAAACCAATCTATATACCTCATACAATAAATTCATAAAACTTTTTAATACCTCAACGAGATACTACGCTTACCTGTCTCACTCGCTTCTTGGACGGCGACACGCGGAATATGCCTAATGTGTGCAATCCCGTGGTCTCGAGATGCCTGATACATTGTCGCACAACTGTAGGCACGGCGTCGTACTCGCCGGAGGTGCCGCCATCGCTTAGCTCCAGCACGCCTGAGTCACTGCCCGTAAGGGCGCCGCCGCCCTTCGACGATAACGACTCGCACGAGCCGCCCTGGATGGAGAACAGTGAAGATTATAAATTTTTTTTTTTTGAAGAAGTGAAAATTGTTTTTTTTTTTAATTTAATACACGGACAAAATATTCCTCTTAAAAATGACTATAATCTTCAATAGTCGTGGGAAAAACTCACCCTTTCACGAAATTTAGTAGATTTTTATTAATTATTAAGATAATTCTATTAAAAAATAATAGAAACTATTTCAAAATTTTGTATTTTGGCTATCAAAATTTACTAGAAAATATGGTAAAAATTTGATGTATGTAACTTTAATAGAATAGAAAACAATTTTTAATAGAGGTTATACTTAAAGTTTAGTGGTCAGTTTAGTAATTTGGGGCGCCGTCGGTAAAGCAGAATACAACATAAAAGCGAAGCTCAGTAATCAAAGGGTCGAGGGTTCGAATCATCTTCTCAGCGTTTTTTTTCTTCATAAATATCGAAATCATGAAAATTACTATATTGTATTGTAATATTTGATGGAGTCTTAGTTTGTCCTACGATTAGTAGAGCACTATAGTAAATTTTATTAGTTATTTTCTCAAATTTTCATAGCATATTTCTCTCCGTGTATGATTACGTTTTATTTAAATTTTCATTTTTCACATTTATTTGGAGAAATTCCATAATAACCATAACCATCGATATAATAACCATAATTCACGCAAAAGTATTTAAAGATATACAGACACCATATCAAATATAAATATCCTCTTCCTACCACCCATTTTCCAACATATATATCCACAACTACCATACCACCACACCCTCGCACCCTGACAAAAAAAAAAACATCCTAACCACAGCCGATTCATATCTCTGGCCGCGCCTTCCACCCGGCTGTTAAATATAAAGACTCGTTGCAAAACAGCTGCGCGCGATCTCAATTAATCCCTGCGTGCGCTCGGCTCCTATATACACATATACCTATATACACACACACTATAACCATATGCTGCGCGCCGGACGAAATTAGCTTCTAAATTTGCATCGTCGTCGTCGTCGTCGTCGTCGACGGCATCGTCGGTAGGATGACGCGCGTGTGAGATTATATAGCTGCGAGTTTGCGACGGCGCGTGACGCGCGCAAACACCTGCACGCGAGGTGTCGGAGATTATTTGGTAGGTATATAGATACCCCGGGTGTTTTGGTTTATGCGTTACGTCGTCGTCGTCGTTGTTGTGTTGTGATGTGGTAGAGAGGGTTTGTATGTATATAGGTATAGGATCTCGTATAAGTGGTGAGGATGCTTGAAAACGAAAGGTAAGATAATACGTTTGATGTTATATGGTTAGTTATCAATTATAGGGTCTTGAATTGATGATAAAAAATAATGAAAACAAAATTATATAAGAATATATTTTCGGTTCTTATAAGTGTAATCACTTGCATCTATTGACGTAATAACGATTAACTTGAAAAGTCTAATCCTTTGAGAAAAAAATTATATAAAACATTCGAAGCAAAGTGAATACCGTATTAATATATAGCTATACTAAAACAACTATAAAATTTCAACAGTCATCTGCGCTCCTCAGCACTTTATACCTCTAATAATTTCTTACTCCCACATTCGCCTCCTTCTATAATCATTATGTGCTAACCACCCATTTACCGTCAAGCAACGAAGTTAATTAGAAATAAAAAAAACTCTGTTCCCTCGCCCAATAAAATCTCCATCCAATCAATCCCGCAATTTCACCCTCCGCGCACGAACTTTTTTCCTCCTTCTCTTGTCGCGCTCTTAAACGCCAATCCATTACGCGACAATTTCACCAAGCTTACTATACGACACACGTGCGTGCACGTGTTGGAAAATTTCCGGAATCTGTCAATCCACCGCGTGATCGTTATTACCTTTATATATATATATATATTTTTTTTTTTAATTACAGGCATTCCTTCGGAGAACGAAGAATGAAAAGGAATTCAAGCACTGACGGCTGTCCTTTGTCGTACTTCTCGCGAAGTAGTATTTGGTGAGAGAGAGAGAGAGAGAGAGAGAGAGAGAGAGAGAGAGAGAGAGAGAGAGAGAGACTGTACGGAAGGTATTTGACGAGACGACGGGAGGTGGGTTTTAAAGCCGTTTTTTTACGACGAGTCGAGAAAGTGATAAAGCGGTGGAGAACGTGTGGTATGGGATTTATTTGATAAGTTGGTGGTTTATTTATTTTTACATTTACAATGGTAGACGTGGATGAAAAATGATTGGTTACTAATGTTTTTTGGTTGTGGTAATTGTTTATACTTTTTATAATGATAAAAAAAAAGTTTATTACAAGTCTATTTAAAATCAATTAATGTGATGATAAAAAAAATAATTTTTTACATATAAACGAGCATTATACTAAACCTTTTATTAACGTAACCGGTATAATTAAAACTTTATTAATGCTACCTTGAAATACTCAAGTGCACATATCAACTTCACGCTATAAGCCTTCCATATCTATATCACAACATTTACAGCCATTCTTACACCCTAATCCCATTGAAATATATACGAACAACTTTTCTATAATCCTTTATTCATTTAATCAACTCTCCCCACCATAATCCCTACTCCCATAGCAATTCGTATACCAAGTCCAATAATTGCTTAGTCGTAGCGCATTCTCAACTCCGACGAAGAAACGTGCAACTCTCGCACTATACGCATATATAAGATGCTTCGTAACAAAAACAGCCGGTATTTTAATTAACAAACAATCGCGTATAGCCGTTATTCCTTACTTCTTATCCCTCGCGTGGGTGTATAGATATATAGCACAAGCTTTCCGAAGGCTTCCGTACGCTTGTTTTTTCCATCCGGCTGTAAATGGTACGGAAAAATTACGATCTCTCTCTCTCTCTTCACGCTACGACTTCGCTGTTCTAAAGAAAGAGAGAGAGAGAGAGAGAGAGAGAGAGAGAAAGAGTGCAGCACCGCTAGTACGGAGAAAATAACCCGAGAGGAAAGTTTTGCGGAGATATATATATTTTTTTTTATGCTGCAACGTCGATGGCTTGCTAGCACTGATTTATTTGCACCGCGTAGGTTTCGTCCGAATGACCGAATGGATGTGTATATATATATATATATATGAGCAAGCGCTGTGTGCTGTATATAAAGCGAGGAATAAATCGGTGGGCGGTATGGAACGAGAATTGTCGCACGAGATGTCGATGCGGTGAGCGAAATGGAGCGGAAAAGATTCCGTGAATTTTTTTTTTTTTTTTTTTTTTTTTTTAGTAGAGGAGTATGTGGATAGTGGATTGGGTAAGTTGCTGTAATTTATTAAATCGATGTGGTGCACAGGTTCTACGGTGGTATTTTATTCGAGTTTTAGGGTTTGTTGGGGATGGAACGGGTATATAGGTTGGATGTTAATGAATTAAGATGTTTGTGTACCTCTTAATTCAGGAAGAGTAATTTATAGTTGTTACTGTATTAAGTTAAGTTAACAAATGTGTGATTATTTATTAATATTATTATTATTATTATTATTATTATTTTCCTGCTTGACGAATGAGAGAGAGATAGATATAATATTTATTCGTATTAAAATACAAAAGAGAAATTAAACAAATATTTTAAATTACAGGTAAGTGATATATCACAGTCGAAAGCTTAATACTAGGAGAATACTACATATCACAGTAAGTCGGATTTTGTAGTAATATCACAGAATAAGATAACTACGAATAATAATAGAACAAATTCCAATAAATCTATCAGTCAAAAAAAAAAACGCAGTAAAAGAGAGAGTGAGAGTGAGAGAGATCACTGGTTACATGAGTAATCAATAAAAGGTGAGAAGTACGGGGCAAAGGGACTGAAGTTCCTTTGCGGACGGTTCGCCAAAGAGACGTTCGAATTTGGTAGACAATAGAATGCAGTTTTTGTTACATGACAATGAAAAAGAAACGACATTCTCGTCAGGCAGCGAAAATTTCGTTCTTTTGCTGACATTCGTGGACGCAAGTTGTACCTATTACATCACTGTATACTTATAAAATAAAAGTTAAAATAAAAAAAAAAATATTCTGTGTTACACTCGACGGATTGCATCATTAATTTATTTCGTGCGCGCAAAACTATCGTGTTTACAGTAGTTTTTTAAAGATCAAAAACGTCAAAACTGTTTAAATAAAAAAAAAAATAAAGTTTATTCGTCTACCAATCACCAACTACACAAT
Source organism: Torymus tubicola (assembly GCA_035583055.1). Classification (NCBI taxonomy): domain Eukaryota; kingdom Metazoa; phylum Arthropoda; class Insecta; order Hymenoptera; family Torymidae; genus Torymus; species Torymus tubicola. The sequence continues at coordinate 983 of JAWWEQ010045352.1, read as the reverse complement.
CGTTTACTAATCAACCCTAATAATAAACGCTATACATTCTACCATCTTCCGTAAAAATTCATCAAAATCCTCAACAATAGTATACGTATATCTCCAAGATAAAATATAACCGCGACCTCTTAATTATCCATCAATCTTTTCATCTTCCTACACAACGACGCTATACGAATTAGCAAACGACCACGCAGTGGAACCGCTTTGTGTATATATAGGCATACCACGCGAGCGTAAATGAATTTGAATTGCGCGCCATTTGTCGCAGGCACCTCGTGCGGTGTTGTTATTCGGAGAAAATTCGTCGTTGAAACGCGATGTGACGCAGACGCGGTATTTTCTGGAATGGATGGGTTGAGGTTGTTGTATACAAAAGGGTAAGGAATTTCCGAGTTGGGATGGGAAGAGACGTAGAATGAAGAAATTGGGGAGGTACTGCGTAATTAAAGAGATTTGTTTTGTTCTGTTACGCGTTGACACTGTGCTAAGGCATTTCTTAATTATTTTGAATATTCGCATAGCTTTGAGAGAAACCTTGTAATAATTATATAGTGGTATAATGTTTATTCGTTTTCCTTGTACTCTTCAATGTTGAATTAATGAAAAAAAAAAATCAGCGAATATTGCTCAGTGATTTTTTTCGCTAATTAAACTTGAATTACATCTTTATTTGTAATGAATTACTCTACACTGCGCGGTTACATTTCCAACCCAAACCACGACATAATCAAGCACCGTCATCAACCACGGTACCATCCAGCAACAATAGTTTATTGAAACTACAATCCACTTACACTGCTATATCCCAACGCGTTTACTCACCACTCAGCACACACCTCATATATATATACGAAAAACTCGCATCATACAACAGCACCGAATATATATATATATATATATATATATATATATATATCCTATAAATACACCGATCTACACACAACCCAAAATTACCGCAACACACACACATACATACACTTTGCTATCAA
>JAWWEQ010045331.1:0-16897 GCA_035583055.1 Torymus tubicola | reverse complement strand
CACTCGAATTTTACTTAATCGAATTTGTAAACAGAGAGATATTCGTTATAACGTCTATTCACTCCGAAGGTTACAACGTGACATTTTAAAATAAAATCTAATCTATGCGCAGATCGCTAAATTAGTAAATTAGTCTGTAAATTAGTTATTTTAATAATTTTATCTTATAGTCGCCGTACTTATAACACTGTACCTCAGTTAGTTATCTTTATACTTATAACGTATTCTCGTATTATTTATTAATTTTGTGCTATATAATCACTAGATATCTGTACCATTGTCATTAAACTTTATATGCACTCTACAACCTTCGTAGGCATATCTCCAGCCTTTAGCATCTCACTTCATCTCATCTTCACCTGTTTCAATTTATTGTTGCTGTCGTGGTTCAGTTGTCTACCAACAGCTTCAAGATGGACAAGACTTGTGGTGGCTGCAGTAAGATAATAAAGACCAGATGTATAACGTATGATCACTGTTTGAAGAGTTACCATCCTACCTGCACTTCACTTAAATCGGTCCGGAAAAAGCAAAACAATGTCATCAGTACCTGTCGTAGTTGTATATCCCTGGCTAATGCTAATAGTGAGAAGAGAGACTCTATCAACGAAAAGGAACATCATGCGCCTCCTTCTGTTACCAATATATCTACAGATTCTTCTTCTTACACAAGCACAACTATTCTGTCTCCAGCCATTCATCATTTTCAACAGATATTGGAAAAATTAACTACATTAGATTCTCTCGACAAAAGATTAAAGGAAGTGTAGGCATCGCAAGTGCAAACGACTCTCAATGCACGGCTTGAGGATTTTTCTACCCGTATGACTAACTTAGAGGGCAGGCTATCTCCTCTGGATGACCTGCCACTTCTCTCGACACGTCTTTCAGCTACTGAAGAGGCCATCACTAATGTGCAGTCTGAACACAACAATCTCCGGTGTTAGTACGACGAACTACGTGTACATACCTCTACCGCTGCTATTGATAGCTCTACAGTTAAACGGATGGAAAGACTAGAGTATGAGATTTAGCATCTTAGTGCTGCTCAACGAGGCCTCCGCAACGAACTCGTCATTACTGGGCTCCAAATCTCGGATACCATCTTTTTGAAAGGCGTCGCTTATGCTACTTTAAAACTGCTTGACGATGGGATCCTTGAGCGGGACACGTGGGGAAGATGCGGCAATAGCCGTCCTCGGAGCTGCAGAATTCATCTGCTATTATTGCTGAAGAATCGAGGGATAGGTATCCTGAAGCCTCTCAAACTTCGGCACCTACACCTCAACCAACCGGTAGTATTGCTAGGCCCAGGAGTACCCCACTGATTACCGCGCTATCATGGCACACACTGGCCGTGTCACTCCTGAATGCCAAAATTAAAATGGGAAAGATGCACGCGACTCAACTCAGTACTGATCTGTTACTTAAGGCAAATGTCTCACCTCTGTTGCCTGCTATTACGATTCTAGTGGGTGATTTCAATGCAAATCAGCTCTGTTCGACTGCAGATGCAACTTTCGTCTGCCGTTTCATTGATGAGAATGGGTTACACAGGATCCTCTATGGCGTTACTTACCATAGGGATACCTTTGATACCTGGCTCGACCTCCGCCTCGTAAACAAGCAGGACAAAGTTGTTAATTTCTGGAAATGCGAATCACCCTTTGCAGATGTTCATGACCTACTCACGGCCACCTTAGATCTTCAGACGCCCAAGCCTACTCAACTTTCATTCACTTTTCGTGACCTCAGAGCCATATGTGCAGACACACTCACTGACTATCTCAAAGGAATGGATTGGTCCGTGGTTGAGTCATCCCCGCTCGATGAGTGTATCTCTGTCTTTCAAAAATACATCAAAGGGGCGATCGAGAGTCTTGCTCCTATAAAAACCATTTCACCAAGTAAAAAACGCCATCCACGGTTTTGTTAAGTCTTTGAGTTCGGGAATATACTTTTATTATATAATTAGTTAGTTAATTGATATGTTATGATATGCTTGTATTACCTTTTTTCTGGTGAAGGTCGTTGAAATAAAAACACTGCTGCTGTTTCCAAACAAACTCACTATTTATTGATTTATACGATTTACAATAAAATGATATAGAATCGATGCAATTTATTTCACAAAATGCCTTCTTCGGTCTATTTGATTATTTCGATATATACGCGTTTAAATCGCGATCAATTAATACAAATGAATTATTAATATAATATAAGATTCGTCTCGTAAAATGTTATAGGCTCGTATTGGCCTGTAGAAAATTATTAATTGATCCTATTGTCGGCTGGAGTTGTACGGAGTTCGCGATCTGTGCGCGTTGAACTGGCGTGTGTGGCGCATTCGGCTGTATTTATAAGTCAGTTAAATTGGGTTGGGTTAAAGATGATCCTGACGATGAGTCGAGATTATCTTTTTAAACAATTTAAGTAAAAATTTAAACATAATTCTTTTGATTTCTCATTTGAAAAGTGCTGAGTCCACAAAAGTACGGCGCGCGTATGTTTTCTTCGCGAGTTTGGAGGCTCGCTACGTCACGTGGTTGCGTTGTCCAAATGTTGCATCTTTCGCATTTGCAATCATATCATTTGTAGGTCAAAAAATTACTGATGGGAAATATGCGTGTTCATTTTATTTTAGAGATACGTCACAGACGTAACAGTTTACCAATGAACATCATTCCCTGATCCTAGAGCGCGATCGTCTTTATAGACGCTTTCGTAGGACGAGTCTGACTCTGGACCTGTTAGCCTACAAACAGGAACGTGATGTAGCTCATCGTAACATTGAAGCGGCTAGATTAAACTTCCATCACAGACATCTCTCCTCGCCCACTGACGCCAAGGATAGATGTCGAGAGCTTACACGTCTTGGTATCTCTGGCTTTAATAAGAAGACGTCCGCCTTGCCTTTCACCACCACTGAGCTCAATGCTCATTTCAGAAGTGTCTCGTATGATTAAGACGCCCCGTATGTCGCCAAGCTCCTGCATTCTTTAGCCACATCTACTCACAATGAGCAATTTTCATTTGAGGAACTTCAAATTTCTGACCTTGTAGCCGCAGTGACACATTTCAAGACTCAGGCCAGAGGACCTGATGGTATACCTCAGCACGTAATACAACTTGCTCTTCCTTTCTTAGCGCCTCTTATCTGCAAGATTTTTCCCACGTGATTTGAAGAAGTCAATCGCAATCGCCTTGAATAAAGTAAGTTTTCCCTCGTGTCTTAGTGATTTTCGACCAATATCACTCTTAAGCTTTCTGTCAAAAGCTCTCGAATGGGTAGCTCAACGTCAACTCACAGCTTACCTTGAATCTCGTCTCTACCTAGATCCGCGCAGACTGGTTTTCGCTCGAGACACAGCACGCAGTCATGCTTGCTTAAGCTGGCTGATAACATCAGACTTGGAATTGAAAAGTAACAGGTCACCCTTTTACTTCTTTTTGACTTTAGGAAAGGCTTTTGATTCAGTCTGTCACATCAGGCTTCTTAAAAAGTTGCTTGACTACGGTCTCTTTCAAAATTGGCCATCCGTTGGATAGCGTCTTAGTTAATGCATCGGGAGCAGGCGACAGTTTCACCTTTTTAAAGCTCAATACAGGAGTCCCGCAGAGATCTGGGATAGGCCCCCTACTCTTTTCAATCTATGTTAACGATATAGCTCTTTGCCTACATCATGGTGTCTCTCATCTCATGTATGTGGATGATCTCCAAATTTATATTCGCTGCCCAATAGTGGAGCTAGATCGCGTTTCCGATCTTCTGAGTGCTAACGCCAACCGCATCATGAGCTAGGCTGCTCTAAACCACCTTAGATTAAACGTTGGCAAAACGAAAGCTATAGTCGTAGGCTCGACATACTATATCAATAGATTAGCGGTAACGGCTAGAAGCTACATAGAAATAGGCGGCGAGCGGATCGGTTTCGAATCACACATCGAAGCTCACATCGCACAGACGTGCCGGGGTGTGCTCCCTCATGTATAGGCTGAAATTCGTGCTTCAGAAAAAGCACGAATTTCAGGCTACGTAAGCACCTTATATCAATGCTTCTCTTTCCTATTATTGACTACTGTTATCTTGCTTACTGTGACCTGTCCTTGGATCTAGAGGATAAACTCCAAAAGCTCGTTAACGCTGGCATTCCTTATATCTATAGTGTGCGAAGAAGTGAGCACATCACACCCTATAGGCTCGAATTAAGCTGGCTGACGATATCAACGCGCAGGAAATATTTTGCAGTAAAGCTACTGCGCAGGATTTTCAATACTACTATTCCATCATACCTTTTAGGTTTGGTTTAGGTACTACACGTCCAGCTAGGGGCAATGTGGCAGCCTTATACATTCCTAGCTGTGGAACTGCGACTCCAAAAAGGTCATTTCACATTAGTTTTGCATATTTGTGGAACTCACTGCCATCTCACCTTCGCGATATCACCTCCATCCCTCATTTCAAATCGAAACTTCATCATTATCTCACTGTATCAACTTAATATAATGATTGTCCGTCTAAGCGATAAACTGTTCTTTACTTTCACACTTACTTGCTTAAAACTTATTAACCTATATATATTTGTATATTACTCCTTATATTGTTAATTTTACAACACAATATACAAAAATAAATCATTATCTTATCTTTCTCTCTCTCCCTCTCTCACTCTCTGATTTACTCTAGTATATAAGTACGTTGTTACATAATTGTTCACTGTAAATCAACGAAGTTGTGAAATCAATTATGGATAGTTTAATTATGTGAAAAACTCTTGGAAACTACTGTATGACTGTTTTCAGAAATGTGTAACGGTTGCTCCACTCCCTGCCGGGTACTCAAGAGTGTACCAGGATTCGTGGGTGGGGACTAAGGAAATTCAGGTGGCTTAACTTGATTAAAGTAGAGAAATAATATATACATATTGACCGCGAGGTGGCGCACGACGTGCTGACATGTATTAACTCGGCTCCGACATATTTTTAAATAAATAAAGTTTTTTCAAGTAATTTTTAAAAGTGTACCTTAAAATTCGGTAAGGATAATTGTTATGCACCAGAACATCTATGTGGAATAGTGATATTAGTGATAGATCAGTGGACATTGAATGTGAAAGTGAAGAACTCTTCATCGGCAACCTACACACTACAGTGAAAGTGACGGTATTTTCAAATATCATTCAAATTCATGCCCAGCTCTTCACTCCGAACTTCCACGTTCACTACGCCACGACAAGATTATTTTTCGATGCTGTGAATACAATCTCTTAACTGAATCAAGGTCATCAAAAGTCAGAGTCGAGGTCAATTTCTAGACCAACCTGACAGCTCGCCGCTACACGCAAGTATATACTTGGTAGTTTGAGAATTTTTCTCTGTTCTCCAGTAGAGGGCATGTCGCAACTCATACAAAAAATGACTTGCCCACTCAACATAGCGATATACGCGACAAGAAACACGTTACTTGTGATAGCCACGCAGGTCATAAATTTGTATGTGGTGATATAATTCAACCAAGTACTATGCCTCTAAACTTATGCCTAATATGCAACAAGCTATGTCACACAAAATGTGCAGGCAAAAAGTAGAATCCACGATGTGACTTTTGCCGCGTCGCTGAGGAGCGACGCCGAAAGAAAGATAACGCCATCCAGCAAAAACGTATGAGTACAGAGTGTACCTCAATAGCGGACTCTCTGCCTGACGTATCACTAAGAGAAGAAGGAGTTTCAAGGAAGGCAGGAAGATCAGCATCAGGAGAAGCTACGCCAACAAAAAGGAAAGCTACATTGAGAAGCAAGGCACATTTTGACGCCCTCACCCGTGCTTACCACACCCTGCAAAAGTAGCAATACCAGAGAGGAGCCGAAGGGCAGTGAGCATGGACCGGCATTCCAGCAGCTGTTTCGACACCTCAGCATCGCTATCTTCGGCCTCATCGCTTGATTTTTCAAGTAGGAACAACACACGATGTCTTGATACCACCACAGTTAAGAATGGTACTGTAATGTCAAGTTTAGTGACTTATGCTAGCTCTAGCCAAGATACCGTAGGAAAAGCAATTATTTGTCAACACGTTTCTATTGAGTCCAAACTTGCGGAGATTGCTGCGTTTCTGAATGTTTTGCCTAGCTTAACACAGACAATCAGTAATCTTAAAGCAAAGGTGAACTTTTAGAAACCTTGCTGACTGAAAGATCGACACAAACTAATTTAGTAACTGCAGAACGAGAGATAGCAGACAAAAAATTAGTAAAAATAGAGAATAAACAAGAGATATTATGTAAAAATAGCAAACAAATTAATAATCATTTAGACTTACTGCAAAACAAAATAGAGAAAATTATGGATGAGAAAACTAAAGACATAAATAACGCCATACATTTAAAAATAAATGCTATCGAGCAGACCGTCAACGACTTAGCCAAACGCGATTCAGATGACTCACAGCAAAGACAAAATAAAAACCATAAACCTTGTGAACAAGAGCCGAATAGTCTAGAGACCAATAAATTCATAGAAGAAAATGTAGGTGAGTGCCGTGAGGGGGGCAGTGATATCGTGATCTCTTGTGGGATTGATTGCATTTTATCCGACATGCCTCCAGTGGATTTCATTTTCGCTGTCCTCAACACGGTACTTCCATCTCTAACTAAACAACATGTCAACGAAACTTATGTCCGATCGAAATTCAACAAAAAATGTCATGATGATTTACTTTCTGTGCCGATAGATGAAACAACCACAGTCGTTGACGGTCCTAGGAGTGCCTACTCACTGTTAGTTAGACTATCCAGTCGAGAATTAGTTAAACAAATTTTTAAGGAAAAGAAACGTTTTACAAGTTTTTCACTAGCAGACCTGAACACCTCCCTTCTTGGTGCGAATCCAAAAAATAATTTAAGAGATACAAATACTTTTAATAATTATTATATATATGCAAAAACTATTGGTTTGAAGTACGTATGGCATAAAGGCAAAAAGTTTCTCGTCAAGATGGGGGATAAGGTGAAAATTTTCACGTTTGCTACCAAAACTGACTTAGCTACAATAAAGCAAAATTTAAAACAAAACAACAACGACAATAGACTTAAAGGCAGAGACCGTAAAAAGAATACTGATTGTAAAAATTCCATTGCTGACGAAAGGGATAACATTGACCCCGAAAACCGAAATTATCAAAGTAGGAATGAAAATACGAGTAACAACAAAACCATAGGTAAAAATAAGAATAAAAATACATGAAAGAAGTCAAAACAAACAGTTACCTCAAAGCCATGACTAAACAATATCTTCACTGGAAGTCGTAAGAAAAATCGGGGAGTGTTAAAAGCGTTTTTCATCAATGCTACTTCCCTAAAGAAGCACATTGATCTACTTCGTATTTTTCTACGTCATAACCCGACTTATCACTTATTTGGTGTTGCTGAGACGAGGTATGACCCATTTGTCATGGATGACATCGTTCAGATCGAAGGCTTTAAACTATTTAGGTAGGACAGAAATTGGAATGGGAGAGGAATTGCTCTCTATGTACGAGATAATTTTATTTGCAAGATTTTAAAATCATCGAACACACAAATGTGTGGTAAGCCAGGAAAGCCAGAATATATTTTCTGTTCCCTCAAAATCGATGACTCTGATAAATAAATTTTTCTGATTAAATATTATTGTAGAAATTATTCCAGAAAAATTATTATGGGTGATCTGAATGCTAACATCCTCTTGCGAGATGATTGTGGGGCGAAATTTGTTCACAAATTGGCTGCAGAATCATCGTTACAGACGGCTCACCATGGTGCGACAAATCACATCCGCACATCTCATACTTGGATTGACTTAATTCTTGTCGATGAAAATGACATCTTACTTGACACATGTAACATTCCGGCAATCTATCCCAACAGTTATAATATAATAGATATATCACTGGTAAGATCACTGCAACAAAATTCAGAACTCATTAAATATAGAAATTGAAGAGGAATTAATTATTTTCTAGACAACTATACTCTCTAGTCATGAGTGATATCACTTATATAGTCTTTGACTTACTATTTCAGTATTAGTAATTTTTAGAAACAGACTCTGATATCAAAAATAAAAATAGACTAAGAAATTGATTACGTTATTTTTAACACTGTATTACACGAAATATTTATATATGCATTATGTTTGTAAAGCAATTAGTTTACAATAAATGACAATTTACTTTACTCTTACTTATATTTTGCCCTAGCCTTTTTAGCGTAACACTGCTACCCAGGTCCGCCTGGCTAGTAGCCCGTTACAAATGACGGCCAGAACGTGGGGACCCGTGAATCGTGAGAGTTTTCTGTAAGTGTTGACACTAAATACTTAATATTTTTTGGTTGTACCAATTTTTGTAAATCATATTCAAGTATTGCTTTTTGCGTTTAGCCATTTTAACATTACGTTTTTTCCGTGGATGTTAAAATTCAACATATTAAAATAATCTTGGACTTACTATAATTTTGCGTGGTCGTTGCAGAAAACGAACAGTGATTACCTTTTGTGAAAGAACAAAAATAATAATTCAAACATTAATATCCCCAGACATGCATAATATTTTGAGTAATATTCTATTATTTTTTTGTGCGCTTAGAAATATTTTTTTTATTATTTATTAAAAAGTTTTTTTGCGAATTGAATCTTAGAAAACATTTTTTTTTGCCCTGGCAAACGTTTTTTGTTGTTGTTGCGTTTGGGGAGCCCTTGTCACAGAGGGGAATACAGCGTGACCAACCGATTTCTTTTTTTTCTTTTCGTTTTGCCTCATTATTTTGGCTCTGTTCTATTTACATTTTTGTCGCGTTCCCCAATAGGCCTGCAATAAACTTTCCGCTCTGTTATTTTGCTTGTCATTCTTACGCTTTCGATTGCCATCTATATATTGGATTTTTTTTGTGTATAACATTTTTTTTCTCGCTACTGGTTGCTTTTATTTTTGTTTTCTTTAGTAACTTTTCTCTCTCGGAACATTTCTGCTTTGGGGTGCTTTCTTGGCAATAATTGGAATATTTTTGTTGTTGTTTAGCGATTGGCGGATTTAGTAAGTTAGTGACGATAACTTTCTTTTCCATTAACGCGCGGTACACATGGAGTCACTTTAGAAAAATTTTTTTTTTCTTTCGTTCTAGTTGTAGTTGCATTGTTGTTGTTGGAGACAACACAAAGAAATTTGTTGTTGAGACTTTGTTACTCAACCAGGTAAATCTCGCTAGTCTCACATATCTTTCTTTTCTAGTTGGTATTTTAGTAATCTTAAAATCACATATATATATTTTTTGTTTTTGTAGTTTCCTTTTTTTTCCTCACAACTCTTCGTTGTTAGTTGGAATTTAAGTAGTAGTTTTTCTTATATCTTTTTTTTTGCTTTGCAACATTCTCGCTGTCTGTCAAAACTGGCAGTCAGTTTAGATTTTTTTAGTTTTTTTTTCTTTGTTGCGCTCTTGTTAGATTCTCGAACTTGCGAAAATCTCAAGTGGCCTCCCGAAAGACCTTGGTTAGTGGCTTCCTGAGTAACACACGCTCAACTAAACGTGTGGAGAGATTCATCTCTCTCGTCGTAGCTCATAAGTTGTTCGTTTGTTTTTTTTTCTTTTATCTCTTGTTAGTGAGTAAGTTATATTTAGTCAGATGTAGTATTTAACTCTACGGTAAGGGAAAATGCTGAACAAACCACGCAGATAACGACAGTTGCACCCAGTGAAACAACAATCGTGCACAGTAGACCATTCGGAATAATATCGACGCACGACAGGTAGAGGCCTTCTCGGGTATATGAAACGCTATATGCTGGCTTGGCATCCAACGCCAGCTAACTAAGTACAATCATGAGCACTCGAGTAGCACCGGAAATATATGGGGCAAGACCAAAAGGGCCGGACCAGCACAATTTTAGTAATCAGTATTATAGTAATCCACAAAGTGCACAATCTACTATGTACGCGCGACCGAACGAAAGTCTGTTTCCTTCCCACCACAGACCCCTTTATCAAACGCATCCTATCGAAACCTCTCGTATTATGAATATTGAAACTTCGCAGAATAACAATACAAAAGTACACTTTGGAAGGAACTCTTCGTCGAATATCGAAACTTCGGTTAATCAAAACAGAACTTCTCGTATCGAAACTAGTCAGCACCACCAAGTAAATCTTCCGCGATGGGAATCGACCCGTCAGATTCCCGGTTCAGTTCCTACGCCACACGCAGAAATCGACACTCAGTGAGTAGGAAAACCCTCGGCAATCTCGTCGTTTATTTCAAACTTAAGATTATTGTTAGACAAAGTCGAACCAATAATGCCTCTCGAAGCGCAACTTGAGAGAGCATATCGAAACTTGCACCCGTCCCTTTAGCGTTCGATTCGTAGAGATTAATTCAGATCGCTTGAAGAACTGCAAATCGTAGGACAGAGAGAAGAGATCAGGAGAAAAAGGGAAAAGACCTATCGACCTCCACCACCTCCTGAAGCATCTCTCTTCCCTAACTTCGCTTGCAAGGTGAAAAAGCGGATGAAGACAGCAGGCATTAACACTTCCGGGGAAGTAGTCAAGCCAAGTGTAGCAGCGTTAAAAGAGACATCGAAGGAACACACCTTATCGAAACTTCGCAGTGACGCCTCTTCGCATACACACAGTGAGCGAAAAAGAAAAACAAATGTCGAAACCAAAAACCAATAACGGAGGAAGTCAAAAGACGCAACCACCCTCGTCACCAACTACGTCACACACAACTGAAAGTAGGGACGCACCGGACACTTGTTGGGTGTGCAAAAAGCGAGGGCATTGGGCGAGGAAATGTAGGTACCAACAAGGCATCCTCTGCTATAGTTGTGGTCCCCCTGTGGTTCTGGTTAAAACATGTTCGAAGTGTAGCGTAGGAACACCAAAGACAGAGCAAGTAATTAAGAAACAGGAATCGTAGCCAGCTAACAGTAGCGCATTAGCTCCGGTAGGCTTACCTCTCCAGACGGAGACAGTGTTAGTCCAAACTAGTTTCATCTTACCCGCGCCGGACGCAGCTGCAACAGTACGCCACTTCGACAACCGCCTTTATGTAAATCCATCCATCCATTGAAATCCAAGGGCGCGTTTTTCCCGCATTGCTTGGCAGTGGCCTGATAGCTTCGTTCTTAGGCCCAAAGCCAGAAGAATTGGTTAAGTCACGCATAACCCCTTGATCGACTTACATGATAATAGCAAATGGGCAAACCGATAAAATAATGGGAGAAGTAGAGCTGACGTTCACCATAGATGGTGAAGAAATTGCCACACAGATAAGGGTCTCTAAGGCTCTTAATTACGATGTCATCCTAGGAATGGACATAATGGAACGTCTACAGATGTGAATTAATTTCGCTGAGTAGACTTGGTATACCCCAAAATGAATTGTTCATCCCTGATATCCCAAAAATAAGGATCCATTTTCGATCCTAGCGGTCGCCGCTATTGATAGGGTAGCAGAGCAATCGCAAGGGGAAAGGATACTTTTGCGAATCAAAGTAAATCCATCCTTCATACAACCGGTGGAAACATCGGACCAGCGCGGATTACGCCGCATAGAATCGATGTGCAAGGACACTCGCCAATAAAATAGAAAGCAGACGCATCTCACAAAGACTGTTAGCGGCAGCACACGCCAAAACAAAATTGATCGGTTGTTAGCCGAAGGGATTATAGAACCTTTGGTGAATCCCTGGAGTAGCTGCCCAGTCATTGTTCCCAAAAAGAATAATTCGATTCGATTCTGCCTTTGTTTGAGAATGTCGTAAATTATATATGAGTAACATGCTGTGGCTGTTGGAAATAAATGTGAACAACATTGAGTAAAAGTTAAATATAACATATATATTAAAACTGTCTATAAAATATTAACTACTATAAATCGCTATTAAGTTGCATTGTATTAAGTTACAAAGAATTAATATAAGGCTGTATGAAACTGTTACAAGATTGAGTTGGAGTGTATGAGTTTTACAATTATTAAAGTGTACGAGATTTACAATTTAAGTGTTTAGTTTGAGTTTTTCTGTGTGAATTTGGTGTGAATGATAAGTGAGTTTAACATTTGATAGAGACGCCGCTGAAGAGAATTGAATTAATTTTTTAGTTGTCTTCTGTTGGTAGATATAAATGAGATTATATTAATGCTGACTTACAGTAACCGCCGTTTAGGATGAGTATATGAGGCGTTTCACGTTAGCTACCCCAGCGCGGCGCGGGAGCGTCGAAACATGCTGTTTCTAACTCGTGTTTGCGATATCAAAATGCATTTAAAAAAATTATGTGATAAGCGTTTTCGACGTATTTTTTCCTCAGCTTTCCAATGGTGTAGGCCGTTTTCCCCAAATTTTCCATTTTCACCTTCGAAAAGTATAAAACGTGTTATATCACAAAAAGTATAGCTTTAATTTTTTTTTCACCCTCTAGATCGAAAGCTGAGCATTTTTTACATAGGAATTGATATTGTCCATAATGTGCTCAAGATGTTCTCCATAAGGAATAGAAGGCGAAAGAGTAGACGCAGCGCTTTTCCGGCGCGCGGAGCCACGCGCTACAGCGCGCGGACTACGTCTGCCTAGTTGCATACATAGTAACCTTTCATAATCTTTCATTTTCTATCACGGATTCTTTATAATATATTAAATAATATTTCATTAGTTATTTTATAACAAAATAAACTATCAAAATCAAGATTAATATGATAATAACTCTTATACTAACGTTTATTTATGTAACTTTTTTTTCAGAGTAGATAATTCTTTTTTGTTTTTTTTACAGCTTTTTTCGGGAAAATTTTATATTCAGAACTCAGACATGTTTTTTTAAGCTTTAATGTATTATTATCTATAGCGCGCCGCGCTGAGGCAGCTGACGTGAAACGCCTCATATGCCTTTTGATTCACATAATCTCACTTTTGAGAAATTATCACTCTAAATAGTCTAAGTACATTCTAAGAAATTATAATAAAAATCATCGTACTATGATGTTTAAAGTCGGTGAGTTGGTAGTACGTAGAAGGCTAGTCCTACCGTCAGGGGTCCAGAACTTCGCCGCGAAGTTGGCTCCGAAGTTTATGGGACCATGTGTGATAAAGAAGGTTCTGTCACCAGTTGTATATGAGTTGGAAGATGTCGACAGTCACCGCATCTCTAAAGTCCATATCTCGGACTTGAAACCTCTTGTACGGTCTACCAAAATCTCCCTAACTTTCACAGATCCTACTCCTTCCAAGCTCCAGGTTGAAGATGTTGGGAGGGAGAGGTCGCGGAAGAGGGCGCGAAAAACCAGCTCCGCTGCGTCGCCCCGGCGAGACGTCGCTGCTGGAGGAGCCCGCTACCATCTCCGACAGCGAACACCTGGTGGAGATTCCTGCTGAGGAGAAGCCGCTTGAGGCCGACGAGGGGAAAGAGATCCCGCTGACCGATCAGCCCTCGGGAGCGACCCCCCTCTCGCAGCAACACATCTTCCGGGGACAGCCTGGATTGCATCAGCCTCTTGTACCGGCCATGTTACATGGCTTCACGGCCATGAGTGGGCAGCCGTGCCAGGCACCCACACTTTCTAAAGCTGATGCGTTCGAAGCTCCCCGGGAGAGTGATCCATGGAAGACTATATGAGCCGTTTGGAGAGTGGGGCAAGCAATCGGGGGAGAGTCGGACAGTGGAACTCAAACTCCGCTCGTCACCCCACCGGGGCCTCCTACCATCAGGGCCACCTCCAACCACCAGCCGTAGCCTCAAGAGAAACCGAAAGCCGAGGTTCAAGGCCGTAAGAGGCCACCGATAGTAAGGGAAGAGGAGATTACCTTTCGCCAGGTTATGACGGTCCAAACGGCCTCCATCGCAGGGAGCCTCAGCGACCTGCCTAAGGTGTCTGTCCCACCTGTGGTAGAGAGCCCGTGGGGTTGTACTTGGAGACTCCCAATCCCTGTGGTGCGAGACACACCGCTGAATCGTTTGAGGTGGTGAGAGGAAGCGTTGACGGAGGAAATGGAGAGGCAATTGGAGGAGGCACGTAGGCGCATTAATTGGAAGGAGCTGTTTGCCACCCCCGTGACCATCCAGCGACAAGAGGCCGAATGATACCTGCGCAGGGGCGTGCTGGGCCCAGTCCCAGCCACTTGCCCTATCGAACTGGGGGAGGAGGACCGGCCACCATCTCCGGACTCTTCGGTATCCCTCTCAGTGGCTTCTACGTTCACGAGCGTAAGGCCGGACAGGTAGTGGAATTGCCAGGGGCTAGGTCAACGTTACACCCAATGTCTCCGCCCGAGAGGGGGCGGTTTCTCTTTCCGGTGTGGGAGATCGGGCGCGAACACTAGAAATTGTACGAAGTGGTGTCGCGGAATCAGTCCAAGATTATGCGGTAGTAGTTCGCGAAAGTCGTAAGTGCCATGTTTACCAAGAGAGAAAAAATTGTCAGGTAGATGTTACGATGAATAGGATCCTCTGTGGTTATGGCAAGTAGAGAAGTTTAATGGAATATATTTGAAATTTATTTTATTGAAACATACTTCTTGAAAACTGTTTTTGTAGAAGTTACTTGAATATTGTTGCAACTCGTCTTGTCAAAACCCCCTTATACATAGTTAGTGAAACATTTTTTTTTTGTTTGCTGAAGTAGTTATAGTAATCGAGCCATTTTGTAGTTAATTAACATTTACTCCCCAACTGTACATAAACTCTCACACTATTCGTTGTAATTTGCGCAAATGAAAAATGATTATTGTCGCTTATGGGACCACCGCGTGGGATGTCGATGGAAAGATAAGGATAAAGCAACTTTAAATTTGAATGGAAAAAAAAATAGATCGAAGTATGCCGCATGGCTGCGCATGAATGCAAAAAACATGTATCAAACGTATCTACAACATGTTGAGTAGATAGGCTATCTGCTCTATTACGGCTCGAAATGGTCACGACCGCTTATAGGAGCAAGCGAGTACCGAACCACACATGCTCGGCGAGAGATAAGTTTTTTTTTGTCTTCGTGGGCATTCATGAGATACTCTGCAAGATAAGAGCAACGTAGTAGTTCACCTTAGTGGTAGTCGTAGGGTTATATTTTTTTGTTTGTAAGATGCTGCGCGTGGCATCATTGTCGTAAGATTAGCATTATTAGTAGTCAGAGGATTATATTTTCTTTTCTTTCGCTTTTTTTCTTTGTAAGATACTTCATGGCAAATGAAGCATCATTAGTGGTTGCCTTGTAAGATGTCGTATGTGGCATAGTAGTTAGTAGTTAATCATAAGTAGTAGTAGAATAAACATTTCTTTGTTTTAAGATACTCTGAGTGAAGAGAATATCTTAAATAATTATTTTAGCGAGATAGTTAAAGTAGTATTATAGCTATTAGTATTATTTTTTTTCTTTTCTCCTTTTTTCATTAAGGCCATCTTTAGTTGCTATGGCAGTAAATTCGTAGCCTTGAATAATTTTCATGGTTGTGGTGAAATAGCGGGTTGCTGCGGCAAGCATGATAGAGATATTAGATAAAAAGAACTGACGGTAGCCACAGGATGGAGTGCAAATACGAGCAGACATGGCGATTGTGAGAGCGTCAGGCGTAGGTGAGGAATCGTATTCATCACATTTTGTAGTATCTCGTAGTGTGAAATTGTATCGTTTGCCCTCCCGGAGACAGTAGTCAATCAGTAGTGAAAGTCGCGTATCGTGGAGCGCGCTTCGGTCTTAGAAGGGAGAATTCGTAACGCTTACCGGTGAGCATTACATGATAGATTCAAAATAGGTAAATACAACTAACAGCATCGACTGCTAAAAGTTGCTCTCTAGCTATCTCCAGAGCAGATATACCTATCCGGAGTGAAAAGTGTTTGGTCGAAGAGGGCCCAAGCAACTGATGTAATACCCCTCTGCTAGCTAAGCTTTCTTAATAGAAACTAAACAAGAGAGCACTTGTGATGGGAGCACTGCGAGCTCCCAGTACTACACTCTTGCCCGCACTGGTCACACATGAAGAGGATGCGTATCCCTGCTGAAGAGCCCTGAAGAGGACAGCGTCACAGCCAGGACACTTCCATGTGCTCTGACAAGCTGAAGAGTCAGGAGGCAAATGGCAAGAAAACTGCAAAAGAGAAAAAACTATTAGTACTGTTGAAGATACTTACTACATGAGGAATACGGCAAGGGCATGCATATATTAAAGATTAACTCCTTGCCAAGGGGACGAGGCTGGACCACAGGCAATGTTGTCCAGGAGAGGCTCGACGCTACTGTTGCTTCAGCTTCGCTGCTTGAGCCCTGCAACGACAATAACAAGAAACATTACAATCAACACTAGAGAGGGTAATATGAGGCCACTGATCTCACCCAGATATGGAGTGCCCTGGAGAGTACACATGAATCCAACATAACCTCTCTGGATACACAGCTCCACCGCACCTCGTCGTCGTAGTTTGCCGTCGTCGGAAGGCTCGCCATCTCCAGGATGTCACGCACACTCATCTTCAGCCACTGCACTTGCGTTACCAAAAAATATCAGCTGGGATCATCTCACCAATCAAGGGCAGCAGAGGTAAAACAAGTTAAAGTGAATCTGTGTAGTAAAAGTGCGAGTAAAAATACCATAGAATGGTTTCTAGATAGTGGTTGCAAGGACCATATTGTAAATGATCAGGCGTATTTAAGCAATATAATAAATTTAAGAGACCTAATTGATGTAATCCTCCCAAATAATAAGTCGTTAAAGACAACTAAGAAAGGAAGCGTAAACACGACCTTCCATGCTTATAATAACACAACAAATATTGAATTAAAGAATGTTTACATTGTAGAAGGAATGAAACGAAATTTGCTAAGTCTGTCAAAAATTACAGAGAAAAATAAAATTGTAGCGATAGGCGAT
>JAWWEQ010045320.1:5169-16897 GCA_035583055.1 Torymus tubicola | reverse complement strand
ATATATATATATATATATATATATATATATATATAGATACGTGTGCGCACACTACGTATGTGAGGAAAGTCTTTCGCCTCTCCTGCCCGTATATACGGCAGTTCGTTCACCCTCCCACTCATGTCGTTGCGCGCATTTCAAACAATGCCTCGGTCGTCGCTGTACCTATATATATATATATATATATATATACACACGTACACCTATATGCACAGCAATGGGGGATTCTCTTCTCTCGTAGCCGCTAAACGTCACCACTGCCACGCGCGCGCGCTGGTTGTTGGTGAGAAATTTAGGCAAACGAGCCGTATATATAGGAAATTTTCGACGTCACGCGCGTACTATATATATATACATATAGAAGTTGGGTTAGCTGTTTCCGACTCATTTCGGCCGACAGGGAAATTCGTTTTCCCGCGTGCGCAAGGCTGCCGATGCATAATGCGCCCTATAGTCGCGCGTCCGGAATATTCCGAATTTATTCGCGATTTCGCACGCTTCTATGTATGTGGGTGTGCTTGTATATATATAGGATATGTATGTAGTAGAGTTACTGGCTGGTTTATGCGAGGGTTGCCGAGTTTTCGGCTGGTTTGAATTTATAGAAGAAGAGCGTGGAGTAGACGGGATTTTTCCCATGAAATTTTGATTTCGTTTGGGTATATCTGGGATCTTAGGATACGAGAGAGAAAGAGCGTGGTTGGAAGATACGAAGGATGTGATTTTTCTTCGATGGAAATATTGTTGTTTTTGTGTATTCGCACACTATCTATACTTGTCGTTAGTAAACGTCATGGTACAGACTTGTATCTATGCTTCGTAAGAAGCGAATACTTACTAGGTCTTACAAAAAATGTTAATTTTAGATTTTCTAAGTAAGATCGACATATTTCTGTTAGAAATTATTAGCTTTATAGTTAAATAATTTAAACGCGCAACAGCGCGACTATTAACAATAAAAATTTTGGAAACAATGCTATTTTTTGTGAAAATTAATAAATGTCAATTTCTATCGGAGACATTGATATATTATGAAAATTACTGTAGTTCACAGTTAAAATAGTTATTATATGTTATTGTCACAAAATAATATAATTTATTTCTGCGACAATTAAAACGAACCTATACATCTATATATTTTTTTACCCAAGCAAAGCTACAAACCCAAAAACTACAATATTTTCATACACTTAAGAAAAAAACATACCCAAACCACGTACCTAATGCACTACCATTACACGCAATACTCTCCACTCTCCCATTACCCATATATACTTTCAATAAGAACCCGTATGCGCCATTGTCATTAACCACTATAATACAGTCCCAC
Organism: Torymus tubicola; assembly: GCA_035583055.1. Taxonomy (NCBI): domain Eukaryota; kingdom Metazoa; phylum Arthropoda; class Insecta; order Hymenoptera; family Torymidae; genus Torymus; species Torymus tubicola. The sequence continues at coordinate 15,567 of JAWWEQ010045320.1, read as the reverse complement.
CAACAAACAATAGCCCATCTCCGCGCACTCACCGAATATAATCCCGAAAAACACAACAAGCCACCAATTCGACCCGCCTCTCGTCCCTATATATAATAATAACCGCGAAGCACAAGAAGACAATGGGATCCAAAAACAGATATGGCTAAAAAAAAAGGTTAACGACATACACATACGCTCAGCTAGCCTGGGCTATACCGTATAGTCCAAGCCAATTACACAGCATATAGCGTTCGATTTGCCTTTGAGGCAGACTCTCTCTCTCTCTCTCTCTCTGCGTACATAATAGCTGGCTGCACACGCGTTACACGCGGCGGGGGCCAGGGTCACGTACACACAGCGCAGTCTAGCCTATACGTGCACGTCTGCTTCGTTAATGGGATCGTATTACGAGCTGTACGTGCGGTATATACCCGTATAAAGAGATATAATATATATATGTAAGTATCGTACGGTTATCTCAACACGCATATTCATACGTAAATACACGTAGGAGTGGAAAAAACAATACCAAAAATGTAATCGGAGAAACCGTAAGAGTTATATATATATATATACGTAGGCAGCAAAGGAAATCGGTTATTGAGAGAAGCGAGGTATAGTGAATCTAACGAGGGACTTTGCGCGCTATACATAGCTGGTATGTATATCGGTGTACAGTGACCACCACGGCGCGCATGCATGCATGCATGCATGGCCATTCAATTATGCGCGGCTGATAATCCACACAGTCCACCCACCCACGCAAGCGCGTGTGCGTCTGCGTTATTAGCATATCAATGCGGTACCAGCGACGATGCTCTTGTGTAGTTGTGCGTTCGTGCGGTCTCTTTTATAGGATGCGACGACGGTGTGATGGTGTCGGTGGTTTGGGTAGATTGGTGGTTGGGGGATGTGGTAATTTTTTTTAATGGTGGTGGTTTTGCTTTTTTGACGATGTAAATAATAGTAAACGGGGTTCGAAAGGTATATTAATATTAGGAACGTGGAATATGTTATAAAATAGATTTTATATACATATACAATACAATATTTGTTGACATACAACAAAGGGTGTAAAATTGACACACCTTATATGGATATACACATCGTTACATCCGTTTACGCAGGTATATAAAAATATACTTCAAAACAAAAATCCAGCGCGGCACGACACGAGCATCGAGAAGAATATTACCACCTGGAAAACTCAATCGAGCCCGTCGACACGACAAAACGATAACCTACTTCCATACCCCTTCATACATACACACACATACGCAGACAGCCCGAAAATCATCGGCGCAGTATAGAGAGGCTCACACATATGTATATATATATATACACACACACACGGCTCCGAGAATGAAAAATTCCCCTGTTTCGTTGGGGGGCGCACACGCCTGTGATCGGTAGACCGAGAGACGTCATTGCCTCTCTCTCTCTACGACATGCAAAAGCTCAAAGAAATTCCTTTGGAAATACCGAGCGAACGAACGCGCGACAAAGCGGCGCAACTGCAATATACGAGCGCGAGCGCGCGTATGAGTGTCGTTGGTCGTTTTGTTTCTGCTTCTCTCTCTGAGAGAGAGAGAGAGAGAGAGAGAGAGAGAAAGAAGAGGAAAAGAGAGAGAGAGAGGGGTGAGCGTTCACAGGATTTTGATTGAAAATCACGCGTGCGGAGATTCAACGGAATGGTTAATCTGCTGGTATGAGGGGTGAGGAGAAGGTGGAAGGTTCGGAAACGGTGTTGATGAAGTGAAGGAAAAGGGTTACGACGAGACATGGTTGTATGTAGTTTACGAAGGTAGTGATTAATTCCTAGTATTTTAATTTTATGGTACTTTGGTGCAAAGGAGTAGCCGAGTACGTTTAAATGCAATGACGTGGAAATTTTCGTTTGATTGATTGTGTGAAAAGACGAAATACGTTTTTTTTACGACGAAAAAAAAACTATGAAAAACAGGAATTTTCAAAAATGTTAATTAAAAGTCAACGTCTGTCCAAAATTGAGTTACACCACTTCTACGTACTTAACATATAGGGAAAAATTAAATAACGGTTCCATTTGGAAGGCTCACCCATTTTTTTTACAACATTAAACAAAATTTAATTTTAACATTTTTTACATTTTTTTGGTCAAAAGAATCATCAAAAGAATACAAATAGCATACCAAATCAATGCAACCATCCACACCTACATACAACCACCATACCCAAGTAGCCAAACCCAACGTACGGTCAGACACCACCATACCTCTTTTTTTACACCTATATAACAATATTAACCTATCCCTTACATCCCCTTTTTACACTCGATATAAACTCCACGGATAATCCCACAACCTGTGCCAAGGCCCAAATAAAAAGCACCGTTTATTCGCGCGATACAAAGGAACACAGCGCCGCGTATATATGAAGCAGCGGTCGGCCGGCCGTAAAAGCCGAAACGAGGCCATTGCCGTTCGCTCGGTCGCTGCAGCGTTTATTAACCGTTCCTAAACTCCATATCGTCACTGTCAATTCTGATCATCATCATCTCTGTACCTCTCCCTCTTTCTTTGTATATATATGTGGTAGGATAAAGTTGACGCGCCGCTGTGCTGTGTAAACTGAGGCTGTTGTTTTTACATCTTTGTGGGTGTGTATAAGCTGAATGCGACGATTTCGGAAGAGTAAATAACGGTTGTAACGGGGTTGGGAAATTTTTAGGAACTATACGGATGTTGTTGTTCTTTTTTTTTTTATAAAGGACCGACAGAAGGGTTATTCTTCATAAAGGGTATATTTTGTGTGTACGAACTAGAGGGAACAGCGTTTTGAAGTAGAATTCGTAATAAACAACGATATATTCACTCGCGTTAAAAAAAAATCGTTGGCTCAAATTTATCTAAAGTAGTCGTTTGGCATAAGTTTGGGAGAACGGTGGCGTAAGTTTATTATTATTCGTTAAAATTTAATTTTTTTTTTTTCAAAAAAATCAAATACACTTTACCAGCAAATATAACAAAACCGGGGTCACATTCTATCCTTATACCATCACACGACATATTCATCGTAATTCCTCCACACCTCCACACATCGTAATCCCTACACACACACACGCGCCATCATACCTCACTCCCTTCGTCGTCGGTAGCAAACCACGTCACAACTATATACGTACTTCCTTGACCGCGCGTACTACGCACTTCTTCGCTTGGCCAATAAACATCCTTACATAATGGTTTTACTGCTTATTCCCTACCGACAGCCTACGCACACATACATACACACACATACTGATTTCGTATATAATATACGCCTCGTTGTTATCGGACCCGCGGGGCAGGCAGACTGTCGCGGTCTTATACTGCTACTCGCTTTATGGATATTATCATTGCGAAAGAGAAACGCGAGAGAGAGAGAGAGAGAGAAAGAGAGAGAGACGTTGCGTGGATTGCGTCTTGTATAAGCGAAAGAGTGAATTACGCGAGGTAGATTGTTGTAGGAGCTGACGAGGATATGCCGGAGGGGATATGTCGCATATATGTATATATATATTGCTGCGGGTTGGGGAGAGATAAGTTGGAAAAGTTTATTTTCCTTCTTTTGGTCTCGCTTGTTTTTTTTTATGGGTAAGTGCGTAGATATACGTTTTGATTGGACTTTAACGAATCAGAGCCGCGACGTTGTGTGGAACAAAGGACGGAGACGAGAAAAGTTCTTGTACAGCTACTATTAATAAGCACTTTTCCTTTAAAAGTGACAAAGAGACGGGAGAATCGTATATATACATTCGCTTTGGAAAGTTTTAAATAAACGATTAACGACCGCACCAAGAGGAAACGACGAGATATTCGCGCCTGTTGTATAACACAATATATTCCAGCCTCCTTACCTCTATATAACAGCACGCGTCGAAAATAAGAGGGCAATCGAATGGCCCTTTTCGCCCCCGAAACTTTCCAGACTGATTGTTTCTCGCAGCGCGAGAGAAACACGCCATCTTATTATTAGCCACTCCGCGTCGACAACTTTAACAGCCATTACGATGGGCGCCAACTTTAGTATAAGCGTACAACTTCCGGCCTTTTTTTTCTCTCTTGTTCTGTTCTTTTCTACTCTCTCTTACGCTTAACTCTCTAATATTATTGGCAGTGTTAAGCGCGCTAGAGAGGGATGAAGTTTAATTTCGAATTATACGAGCCTACACCGGTGCCTCGCGTACGAATCGACGAATTGAAGGGAGGAGTTTCGGAGTGCTGTACGTGCCGGTGGAATGGGTAGAGGTGGATTGGGATGGTAAACGGTCTTGTGAATTGGATGCAGTTTGGCGAGGTTTGTAATTTTATAAATAATTGTACGGCTGACTGATGACAATAGCGGGGTTAATGTATTTTTTTGTGAGAATAAAGGAATGTAATAGTTTTAAATTGAAAAAAAAAGGAGTGAATTAGAAACATTTATGGTTGTTTGCTACGTTTCAATTTTCGTTTGAAATATTGTTTATCCTATGTGAAGAGTATTCTAGGATTACGTTAAACTATCTGTTCAATTATCAAGACTACTATTATACCAAAGTTGTAATTCATTCATTCGATTTGATATCCAAGGATTATTTTTTTGAATAAAATTGTAAATTATATAAAAGTGCGTTTAATAAAATTTGATATTTATGAATTTGACGATAATTCTAATTTAAATACACTTAATGGCTATAAGTATAAAATATTTTAACTATTCCTACTACGAAATTTCACTTCATCAAATCCGTCGAAACTCAAAATAAAATCTCAATTAAAAAAGAAAAAAAAATCTGCTACATCAACAAACAGTTCCTCCTTCCAATAATCACGCCGTGGCAGAACGCGCGCGCGCGCGCAAAAAAAAGAAAAACTAAAATCAGCCAATTACCCACTTGCCGTAAACACGACTGCTCTGCGTCCTCAAAGCGGAAAAATTTTCTCAACGACGCGTGAACGAGAGCACGAACGTTTATATACGCTGTACCAGCAGTAGTAGCTAGCAACGAATCGACTGTATGTACACACATACATATACTATATATCGATTGCTCTTGTATGTGTGAGAGAGAGAGAGAGAGAGTTCAAAGACGCTTCACCGCCGCTGGCTCCTAAGTCAACATTTTCGAGAAGGAGGGGGTGGAGGTATAGCGATAAAGAAACGAGCGATGTAAAAGTCGCGGTTCCGCCAATGTCTTTTTGTCCGACCTACTTTGGAATTTGCGAACACAGAAAGCTAGCCGGTTGTAACAAACTTTTTCGTTTACTAGATGTTTGTTTTTTTTTTTTTGAGGAAAATGGTGCGGTAAAATGAAATGGTTAATGGGGAGTGCGTATAGTGGGATGGTATAACAGGGTGGAATTATTGCGTTATTAATTATGAAAGGTAAGGGTTCTATTCTTAGTAAGTTACGTGAAATATAGCTGGAACTGCGGGTATTATATGGTCACTTTAAGGTCAAAAAATTTTGACAGGAAGTTTTTATATTGGATCTGAATCGTAAAATCCGGAGGAACATTTTGCACGAAATTTCGAGAGGAAAATGAAAAGAGTTGAAGGGAAAACACGGTTAGCTACTTGCTTTTTACGAAGTTGGAGATTTTTTTATAATTTGACACTGAATTTTCGTTGCTTAACTTTGAACTACTGTCGTAATCGCGAGAAAAAGTTGTTATTTTATCATTTTGTATAAAAAATACACTGTAAGAAAACTTCCATATATATAGATATACTATGTTTACATTTTGCGTTTCAAAATATACACAATGTATATCTATATACATGGAAGTTTTCTAACAGTGTAAGAGAAAAATTACTTTCTCCTTCTCTCTCTCTAATATAATTTTTTCTTTCGAAACTTTCTGAAATTTGTTTTTTAGACTAAATTGTTTACAGCCACAACAAAGTTACTTTTTAACATTTTACAAAATAAAATTTAAGTTTTCTTGTAATATTTTTTGAGCTATAAAAACTTCTTTGTATTTCAAAACTAATGTACCAAGTCCCCTAATCATAATTATATATACAAACCATAAAAGAAAACATAAAAAAAGAACATAGTATATACAAAAATATCATCTCACTCACCGTTCGATTATTGATGGTCCATTCAAGCCTAGCTTTAGGCACCGACGGCCATGCCGTGCAATTAGCCGTGACATTATCACCAATGGCATAATGAGTCGCAAGACCTCGAATCTCCGGACCACTACTCGGTAACACTGCAAGCAGAGAAAATCCAGATGCTTAATTAGTTTGTGTCTTAAACGCGCGCCCTCACAGCAAAGTAAAAAAAAAAAACAAAAAGAAGGAAACCTCTCTCAGAAACTTTGCCCCCCGCGAGGTTATTGACTCTGGCGAAACTTTGAGCGGTTACCCTGTGAGAGTTTCTCATTGTGCAGTGGTGACCTACCTCGAGTTTATCTTTTACGTATAAGAAGACCGAGGGAGGGGTAAGTAACGCTTTCTTTTTTCGGGAAGAAGATCTTTTTTGGAGTATATGAGGGGAGGAAGCGATGCTACGAAGTCAGCAACGATGGTTTGTTGATTTTTAGCTTTTTGATGCGGGATATGGGGAGGATTGGATTTTAAGAAAGTATTTTTAAAAGATATTCCGGGTATTGAGAGAGTTTTTGGAGAATATTGCTGAGGTCGGCGCTATGAAAAAGGGATTTCACTTTTGTTAACGAATATGGAGGGTATAACATTATTAAATTGAGAATAAACTATGATTCGCTTGGCTCAGTACTGTTATTGTATAAGCTTCGTGTTTAGCGGTGGACGAAAGTTTGGAATTTAAGAGTATATGTTACCAAATGTGCAGAAAATTAAATTTTATACGGAATATCAGTTCGTGATATGGGAATATGAAAGTAGATAACAATAATAAACATATCATAAATATTTTAGTGATTACTAAAAACGTTTTTCAGTAAACAAATATTGTTAAAAACCCATAATTTCTACCCTCACACTTCCCAAAACCCTTAAGAAACCATATCTCTTTCTTCCCCTGCCAAACCATTTAACCACACCTTCCCAAACAGCGCACGCAGCTCACCTGCATTACACAACGTTTCTGTCCTCGTTAACGACGCGATCCAGCCCTCAATGTACACCTCACTGACAATCCTATACCACCCCCGCACATACCATAGCAAACATACACGTATAGGGATGAAGCTACACGGCCGAATTACAAATCCGATCGGTTCCTCGTCGCATGCGTGCAATCGGCCGCACACGCTCGACTACGAAGTTATATATATATATACATATACACATCGATATCGGAAAGTCACTCGTGGACACGAGATCACGCGCGTTTTGATTTTCGCTACCGTGTAGTTCTATATGTATATGTATATGTATGTGTAAGGCAAACACAGGACGCGAGGCTAACGGATAGCAGGGGTAACGAGTGTGTAAAGGGATGGGGTATGAATGCAATCGCGCGTGCGGTGCTGCGGAAGCGTTGTGGATGTGGAAAATTTTGCGAAGGGTATAGATTTGTGGTGTGAAGGAGAGAGAGAGAGAGAGAGAGATAGAGAGAGAGAGAAAAGAAGTTAACTTGTGTTGTTGAAAATGGCAGAGTAGTTTGATCAGAAGGCGGTGGCAGAACCGTTTATGCGTTGGTACAGAAAAGTAGAATATGTCAGATTGTTTTTTTTATCTTAAAGTTTACTTTTTGTAACAACTAAAAATTGCGTGTCAATAAATAGACCAACATAAAAATCCTTTTTCAACCACCAAACGAACAAAATAATTTAGGTTGTTCAAGGTACGCTAATATCACACCATACGTTAATATCTCTATTTACAAATAAAAAAAAGAGAGAGAAATTCCCCATCACGATCTGAAAATTTCGGTCAAACGATTTATTCGTCACTCACGGCAAAAAAGCCCGGCAATAATCACACGCCGGATGAATATATGTGCCATCGTCGCGCGCGCGCGCAATGTCATGAAGAATGTATGAGCCGCGAGTGCGCAATTAAGCATTTCGCCCGTAAAAGTATGCGCGATGCTGCTGATACTCGTTAAAGCTGCCTGCAGTACACGCGAAATGCCAATCAAATTAGGCTGGGAAATTATTTCTTTTTTTTTTCTATGAGAAATGGAATTATAGGGGTTGATGCGTAAATGTTATGCTGCTGTATGTATGTAAAGTAATGGGTGTGTGAGAACTTTAATTTATATATTGTATACGTTTGTAAGTTTTCTGTAATCGTGTTCTTCAGCAATAGGAAATTCTAAAATTTTGTAGTTTAAAGGTTTGCCAGAAGCTTTTTAATATATCTTTCCATAATAAAATGGATATACGTCAAAGATAAAACTTGTAATAGTAAAATTATTCAAAATTTAAAATTAAGTGTTCATTTGTACTTTTGAGATTCTTTAATGAATCAATGAAATTTCAAGAAAACTTAATCGTACCCCGCCCATTGAAACCCAACCCTCACACCTGCTAATTATTACACTTCATTAGCAATATCACACGGTAACATCTATCCTAGCAATTCTCACCTTTTACGTCTGAAAACTTCAAAACAAAAACCTTCACCCGGACCACTCGACGCCTTCAATTGCAACCGTTTAAAATCACCCTCGCTTAACTCTTCTCACTCTCAAGCCCTCAGGGCAACGGACGACACTCGTCGCTATATATATACGCTCTCTCTGTATTATTTAAAGGGTTTAGTCTCCGCGCTAGGCGCGTTTTCTCGCCGGAAAAAGTCGTCGTTGCGAGAAAAGAAAGAAAAAGAAAGAAAAAAAACGAGAGTAGTCCAGCAGTCGCGTCACGCGTAATTGCCCCTGGAGGGAAACTTTGGCCTCCGCGTTTTGGCGCGAGTACCGAAAAAGTCGCGTATAGTATGGGGGAGAATGATTTAAGGGGTTGGCGAGAACCGAGGGAGAGTAGAATTGTGCGGTATTAATTGGCCGTTCGTTATGTGGGAATGGGTTTTGGAGGAAAAATGGATATGATCGCGGTGAAGGGGATTAGCGGGATTTATGGACGTGGGTGACGAGGAGGAAAGTGAGCTTCGATTTTCTACTTGGATTTGTGATTGAGCGCTCGTGCTATGGTGACGAAATTTCGATGTCAAAACTGAATTTTAGGATTCGGTAAATTGTTATATTCTTCTTTATAATGATTATGCATATTATTAGGTTGTGTGGTATGAAAATTTACGTATTTACGTATTTAAATAATACGTAATATACACACTGTTGTAACCGTACAGTAAAAAATAAAACAAACAGGTTAAAGCAATACATCCGTGATTTATTCTAAAATTTTCTTTTATACTTATACCATTAATCCTTTAAATTTAAAATACCACAGACCTGCCAATACTATAAAATACACGACCGATTCCATTACTAAAAATTCCTTAACACACAAAACCCTTCGATACACCCCATACCTCAAAACCTCTACACCGAAAATTTACGCATATCACCCCCACACTACATCGTCTACACCTACACATCGTCCCGTTAAATTCTCCCAAAAATTATATCCGCTCAACCGAACGCTATCGTGGCCTGCACGCGTAGCACACCGTCGTCTCTTCGTCGTCGGCACACATCGTCATTTCCCGTGCGGCGAACCTCAACTGCTCTTCCTCCTCCTCCTCTGCTACTACCTCCCAGCGTAATTCTCGTTCACCGTATCACTACTACGTCCCTTATACGACACATGCGCTTCGTCATCTCTACGTTAGCCTATATATACATGTGTGTATACGTACACCGTACGCTAGCGTAGCACCAGCACCAGCAGCTGTAAATCGAGTCACCGTCGTTGCGAATTATCGCCCGGCTGCTGCTGCTGCTGCTGTGTATGCGATCTATATATACATTCGACAAAATCGATCCCAATAAACTTATAGCCCTGCGGTGATGATCGCATAACTTGATATGTGGATAACCAGTGTAAGCAATAAAGAGACACGAACGGTTTGACTTATCTATCGGTCTCTCTCGTTTATTTTTCCAAAAAGGTGGAGTGCTGATAAAGACGAAGGATATATATATATAGAGCTCCGGGCAAGGTAAATACGGGCGTGAGTTTTGCGATCGTAAGGTTAGATCCGGGTGCGAGGGTGAGTGTAAGAGAGATGAGGAAAAGAGGGAACATCACACTGTGGAGTGGGTTCGCGGATTGACGATTATAAAGAGGAGTCAAAACGTTGGTGTAACGTAACCGCAAGTGGAACGAAGATTATTTAATTGTCGTTTATTTTACAAACCTCGGTATTTTTTCGTTTGCGATTACAGATATAGTAAGCGAGTGAAGCTTATTACGGTTGAGATGTAGGTATATATATATATATATATGTGCCACGCCCGCTACACGTCGAACCTGTGCGGGGGGGGGGGGGGGGGAAAAAAAAAATTTTTTACGG
>JAWWEQ010045309.1:0-16897 GCA_035583055.1 Torymus tubicola | reverse complement strand
AATCCCCGAATCTGACAGATATGCCTAGATAGCTATTTACGTCCTCTATCATAAGAAAAAAAAATGGAGGAAAAAAATTGGGTTTTTCGAGAAAAATGCATTTTCCTAAAAACTGCATAACTCGGGAATTTTTTATTATTTTTTAAAATAACATATAGACCATGAAAGAGGGCTCAAAACTGAGTAAAATTATGTGTTAGACGCTAAAGAGCTTAAAAAACTGGAAAAATTTTTTTTCTAAGTAAGAATTTTCTCGGAATTTTTCGGTATCGCTGAACACATGAAATTTTGATAAAATAAAAAAATACGAGTCAAATAATTTTTGGAGAAAAACCTGAATACTTTTATCCCAAAATGATCGGTGACATAGGCATACACGGACCACCTGATTTGAGATGGATTCGGCCATAGTTGGGTTGATGAATCACTTTAAACGTGGATGTTACAAACCCAACGAGTGGAGAGTGTTCATCGATTCGTCGAAGAGAAGTTTAAAAGCTGTTCTATCACACAATATAAATGTTTATGGAGCCATTCCCATAGGGTATTGGGTAATACTGGATGAAAAGTACTGTAACATGGAAGTAATATTAAACCGAATAAAATACAATGATCATAAATGGCAAATATGTGGGGATCTTAAAATCCTAACAATACTTTTAGGGCAACAATCGGGACTCACAAAATATCCCTGCTATTTATGTGAATCGGAATGTAGGGATAAAAAGAATCATTACATAAAGAGTCTCTGCTTCCTAAGAAAAACGTTCATACCGGGTTCTGAGAATATAAAAGAAAAGCCACTTGTTGATCCATCAAAAATTCTAATACCATCTCTGCACATTAAATTGAGACTTCTGAAACAATGGGTAAAATCTTTAGATAAAGACGGTAACTGCTTCAAGTATCTGCGAAATAAGTTTCCCAAATTAAGTGATGCTAAGGTAAATGAAGGAATTTTCGATGGCCCTCAGATTCGTAGGATGATAAATGATGAAATTTTTGTTACGATTTATTCAGATCTTTTTAAAGCAATTATTTTGCGAAAAAAAAAAAATATTTGTGAAAAAATCAGTTTTTTAGGCGGTGGGGTGAGGGAGGAGGGGAGGGGAACTGAAAATACTGCGAGAGGTCATCATTTTGCTACTATTATAATGGGGGGGTCCCCTTTAGTAAATAGTTATAAAAATCAAAACTGCTTAATGAGTCTAAAATTACACTTTTTATATTCCCATATAGATGAGTTTCCAGAAAACCTAGGTGATTACAGCGAAAAGCAGGGAGAGAGATTTCACCAAAATATCAAGGAAATGGAGCGTAGGTACCAAGGAAGATGGGACATATGTTAGCAGATTACTGTTGGTTGTTGAAACGAGATCTAGCATTAACTTCGAAAAATCGGAAGCGTAATTCACTTCGTAGATCACTTGACAATAAAATAGTTCGTTAAATTTCTTGAAATTTTTATGGGGATTTAATTGAATTGCATATACTTCTAATAAATTTGAATGTACCTAACTAAAGGTTTAAGCGTTTAGGGTTTAGGGTTTAAGGGCTTAGTGTTTAGAATTTATTTTGTACATTTGACCTTGACATGACCTTGATCCTGAGGTGATGGGATCAAATGAACCACGGATTCGGATTCAACGACCCCAAAAACATTGTGACGTACACCACCAGCTGGTCGTACATCGTGTATTCATTCATAAATGATACATTCATTCATGAATCCGTACAACATAAATAAATAGAGAGTGCACGATGAAAAAGCGAAACATAAATAGAAATAATAACATGTGATTGCGCGCGCCCGGCCCGAATGTAAACACTATTTTTCGAGCGCCGATACTGACGTCACGAAAGCAATTAAGCGTGTTGTCAGACTGAGCAGTATATAAAGGGCCGAGATTCCAGGTATCGGCACGCATTTGTGTCCGAGCGAATACCTCGAACACTTGCATACAAGCATTGCGCTTCGGCAAGTGGTCTCAACAATCCCCTTTCTTTACGCTCGTTAAACGTATATTTTTGTAAAGCCTTTTTCTTATGTAAATAAATACAATGATCAATTAATTATTTGTAATTAACATTAAAATCATTTCACAGCCGATCCGAGAAACCTACCTTACCAACCTCCCTCGGCACGATAATCGGCCCTTTAGCGCTGATTATCAACCCGGCCTCCTTGGTTATTTCACGGCACGGTAGTTGGCCCTATGCGCTAACTACTTACCCGTAACCTCCCACTATCCGCTCTTTCGCATCAACGGCGAAGATTCCGGCACATTGCGAGCCAATGTCTTACCCTGAGAGCAAGGGCATCCCCGATTGTCCGATTTGACCGCTCGAGTCCAGTACATGAACTCTTTAAAAAATTAAAATAACGTCCCCGTTAATGACACAAAGTTAATTCAATATAAAGCTTGTCATTATCATAGGTCGTTATAACATATAACGACCTATCGGTACGTTATAACATATAACTACCATGGTCAAGTTTTTGGGACTATCAATTTTTTTTGTGGGGCTGTGTTATTTTTAATCGTGTTCCATTGCATAAAGCATCATTTATGCTTAAGTTTCTTATTAACATTACTATCGCATTAATTATGCAAGTATTCAATAGGAAAAATTATGTAAATATTATCATCTGTTAGATCAGCACTTTTATGTGTAGCGCTATCTATACTATAATAAGTCATTTCATCACTATCAATTAATGTTAATATTTTATTCAAAATGTCATTAATTATTCAAAATAGTTGAATCTTCATTATGAGACGTTAAAGTAACGCTATTTATAAATTATCAGTTTTCCAACTATTTGCTATTTTAAACAGATTACTTATTCCCTCTCCAATATCTAATAAAAACAAAGCGAATTCTTTATTGTTAGAACGAATATTTTTTTTAAATTTCATTATGTTAAAAATACAATCAAAATTTTACATGAAGAAAAAATGGAACTAGAAGATTTAAATTTAGTTTCAGAAACATTTATAATACATCTATATTATATAAAAAGTGTTTTAACGGAGGAAGTTGTAAATATAAATAGGCATGCTGAAGCCTAAAACCTAAATCATACAAAAATGGCGTGAAATTGGGAATCGCGAGTTTGGGATTGTGAACTTAGGATTGTTTTAAGAAAATCATATAGTTTACTACACGAAATACCTGAATTTTTCAGCATTGGCATTCAAAATTTAGCCAATCTGATGATTTTGACACAAGATTCGGATTCAGCGGGCACAAAATCATATACCTTATGTGCTCTGATCGGCGGCACATAAGAGTTTTGTATTTTTAAAAATCATATAATCTTAGTACACGTAATATCTGAATTTTTCAACATTTTTGCTGATTTCCAAAAAAAGTTGAGCCAATCTGATGACTTGACCGACGCGACATGCGGATTCGATGGGCCCAATAACGTGTAAATATGCTGGTTCACTTTGCTTACAATTGGTTTTGTCGATTCGACCTTGGCTGACCTTGACCCTGACCTAACAGGGTTAAATGGACTTCAGATTCGGATTCAGCGGGCCCAAAAACATGTAAATAGGCTGATTTACTTTGTTTGTAATGAATTTTTTGGATTCCACCTTTGCCTGATCTTGAGCCTGACCTGACCGGGTTAAACGGACCTCAGATTTCGATTTAGTGGGCCCAAAAACATGTAAATATGCTGGTTTACTTTGTTTGCAATGGATTTTCTCGATTCGATCTTGGTCTGACCTTGTGCAAGACCTGTCCGGGTCAAACGGACCTGAGATTCGGATTCAGCGGGTCAAAATACATATACTAAAGGTGGTCTGATTTCCGGCGCACCATACTTATTTTTGTGGGCCTGTGTAATTATTGCTATTCTCTATATATGTTTCTTGTAATCTTTTGCATATCTTATTTGGTCAACTGATTTAGAATGATTATTTTATACAGAAATTTATACCTGCTAAACCAGTCTTTTTTCAGTTTCATTGATATATCTAAGATGTCTAACTAGTTACTGCTGTCTGTACTGTTTGGCAGCTTAGGTCCGTATGTGCTGATGCAGAACCATGGTGTCATATCTTTTCTTGTAACATTAATACAGTGTCATTTACAATATTAACTGAAAATAAGTATTTATATGTTTCAGATAGTGGGAAAATTTATTAGCCGGGAAGTGATTCTTTTGAAAGATTTCAGTGATTTTCCTTTCAAGGCTCATCTTTCAAATCTAATATTTTGAACTTGGCGTTACTTTTTTTGGGGACTAGTTGATGGATTTCTATGGGATAGAGTACAAATTACTTAAAATACAGCCACTTATGATATGAAGCTGTGGAATTTTATAGTTATTTGATTAAGTATTTTTTTTAAATCATTTAAATTGTCAAAATTAACAACAAAAAATTGTTTTTTACATAAAAAACACCCTGAATGAAAAAATTTTAAAAATCCAGAGGTTTATATCATAGGTGGGTATATTAAAAATTATTTACATTCTACCCCATCAAAATCTATCATCTATTCTAAAAAAAGTAACACTAAAGTTTTTTCTAAAAAGGACTATATTTTTCAGGACTAAAAGGATCAAAGGACCTCTACCTTTGTTACATTGTCAAAAAATAGTTATATTTATAATATATGATATTTTTTAATGATAATATTTTATTTTATTTTTTCAGATGATTTTGGCCTGAAAGGCCTATAGGTGTAAGACCACCTTAAAAGATGAAAGACTGGAACCTTGATTAAACAATACCGGAGTATTCACGGAGTCTGACGATGCTCAAGTGGCAATGGGCGAATACTCGGACTTAGTCAAAATGCCATATCGGAGCAAAAGGCTTGCGTAAAATATAAGCAGGTACAGCACACGTTTTATATCAAATTCGATATTAAACAAACCACGGTCATCAATATTGGAACAAGATGTTGACCTCGACACACTGCATACATTTACCCTGCTCGTTGATGATTCGGCAATACAATAGAGATTATCGGACACACCATTAAGAGCAAGCGCTTAAACTACAGAGCAGACCAAAATGATTCTGCAGCATCCACCGATCTAGGCTTAGCCGTAATACCTGACGATAGCTGACATAGAACTCCGCAGCACACGCCACCTTTCAACCAACGGGGTTTGACAGCAGCAGTCCAAAACGCGTATTAGGAATTGAAAGATTCGAACACAGACGTTCAAATATGTCTCAATGCATTCCCATCAAGCCAGGTGACTTTAAACAATTAAGTGTTTTTTAAAATTAATTCTATTTTTTAAATTAATCAGATTTTTTAGTATATTTTATTACTTCATTCTCTAATTTCTTTATTATTCTTCTGTCAAACTTTGTAACAAAAACATTTTAAGCAAAAGCTTAGTACCTGGGTTGTATTTTTTATTTTTAACCGATGAGGGTAGGGGAAAAATGTATTATGTACTATAGGGCGGTTGAACTGTTGCCGCCACTTTTCCTCTGACGCTTCGTTCTGTTTTCCTGCGGAACTACCATTAGCTATTACTTCGTGGGAGAAGTCTCAGTCTTAGTTCTTCTTCCATCGTCTCCAATGTTACTGCCCCGTCCCACTCCGGGTCCCACTCCCTAAGTGGATTAGGGGTTCGTATTATTTGCTGCCTTCTCCTCTGCCTGATCTTACGAAAACCTCTCCCTCTTTCTCTCGCACTCAGCTTGACGACGCAGGGTCTTCGTCACTACAGCAACGTAGGGAAAGATTGCCTTCCACGCTGACTCTGACAACATCAAATGATTCGGCGTGAGACGTATCTGCAGCTTTTCTTCCATAATATCCCTAGACGTGATGGAACTAGGACATACAAAAAACGCATATTCGGCGTTCTCTTCTACTTCTTTACTGACTGGGTAATCCAGGGCATCTTCATAATTAAATTTATAAAGATATGCCCGAAAACAAATATGTCCTGAGATCACCTGCGTGAGATAGTAATTGAGCTCTCCGTGTGAGGGATAAGTCGCCGTGTCCACCTTCCCTTAGAGGACCTATCCCAACTCAACCCAACCCACATTTTTGCCAACGTGCGAAACTCGCTTCTCTGGCCTGGTTCTTAACTTCGATAGATCATCCGAACGGGTACTATGTCTTCCTTTCGTCTCTAACTCAATGGGTAACATTCCCGTGATGATGTTGATGGCGTCCTCGGACACCATGCAAAAAGCACAAGCCACCCGTAAAGCAGTCTTTATCAGCAATGTATCCACCCATATCGCTATACCATAGGTGAGCACTGAGGTAAGTTACTGATAAAAGCAGCTGCCTCCTCTGTCTAGGGATTCCAATATTTGGTATAAGCCGTGTCAATGTGTTGGCCACCAAAGAGGCTTTACTACTGATCTGCTCTGTCTGCGAGCGCATTGTTTCCACCGCCATCCTGCTTGATACAATGAGTTACTCCGTTTTATGTTCTACCAATTGCACCCCAACTGAATGCGTCCATTTTCTGATCTCCGAGAAAACTTTTCAGAAGGTTGCGATGGTTACTTCCAGGATTTTCGCGATGATCTGCACTGCCACGTCATTCGCAAACGCTACCAATCTCGCTTCGCGCGGAAGCCTCAGCTACAACAGCACCTTGTACATTATGATCCACAGAAGTGGTTCCAGTACAGAGCCTTGAGGGATACCTGTAGTCACTCTATACGACTTCAGCTCATCCTCCGTGTCATACATCAGATACCTGTTGGAAATGTAACTCGCTACCATCGTCTGAAGAAACCATGGGGCATTAAGCCCTTTTAGAGCCTCCATGCTACACTAATTTCATTTCACTGTATAAAAGGCATTCTTTATATCAAGAACAGCGATCAAACAGTACGTTTTCGTTCCTCTAGCATATCTTTTGCCCAAGATAGCTTCCTTCGCCATCTTGAACACCCTATTTCTGACACTCAAAGTTGAGCGCGCTCTTCTAAACCAGTACTCGTTTTCTGACAGCAACGGGTCTACAATCTTCTCGATCCTATAGTGGATGATCGATTCGAAGATTTTACCAGCTGAATCCACCATGCAGAGTGGACGATATGATGATGGTTCATCCGACAGCTTCTTCCTTTTCGGAAGGAGCACTAGTCTCTACCATTTCCACTTCACATCGCCGGTGCTGCCTTAATGGCCGTTTTTTTCAGTTTTCAGTGCAATGTTTGATATTCCATCCATGCCGGGAGTTTTGTTATTGTCCACTTTAGATGTTGTTGTGAGCAACTCTTCTTCAGTGATGGTTGGAATTTCTTTATTGCTATTCTTCTCCAGGTCATAATCCTGGTCCTTCTGTTTCGGGAAGAGTGTCGAGGCGATCTTGCCGGACAGGATTGAACAGACTGGCGACTGCATTGCTGACTTTTAAGCCGAATTATTACTACCGTATACGACCTACTCCACGGATTATTAGATGATTTTGGTCCCCACTTCGGTCAAATGTTTATTTTCCATACAATGGCCTGGTGTTGATTGAGGGTGTATATATATCACTGACCTTCCACAAAGAGCAATTTCCACGCATTAAGTTACTGCTTACGAACGTTAGGTCCACGATGGATGAAGCCTCACCTCTATCAAAATTAGGTTCGCTTCCAGTGTTGAGCAGAGCAAAGATCAAAGAGGACATTGTCTCGAGATCAGCCTTTCCTTCCTATTCGTTTTCTTGCTTTCCCAGTCTACCGCACAAACGTTAAAATCTCCAGCGATGATTACAGGGGGGCGGTCCTTGACATCTCTAACTAACCTGTCAAGAAAGTCCTCGAACTCCTCGATCGTCAGGCTAGGCGAGACGTAACAACTATAATAGTACACTCCTTTGATCTTCACTCTCACGAAGTCGCCTTCGGTCTAGTTTACGGTTTCCTGAAAAGGAAAATCCTCACAAAACAAAATCGCGGCTCTCACGCTTCCATCGGATACCCAAGATAGAGTATGTCCAGATGGCGGTAGAGTGACCGAGAGTATGGCCAGGTCTATCTTCAGCTCTCGCACTATTTGCATAAGCAGATCTTACGCCGTAATACGTCCTGAAGATTAAACTGGAGTACTCTCATTATTGTTGTTTTGAAATTGCCTAGACTGCCTGGGTATATGCCGGACATCGGCTGCTGCTTGCTATGTGGTTCACGAGCTCCTTTTCCCCTCTAGCAGCGCATAGTCCACACTGCGCTTCTGCTTTGCATATAGCAACTTTATGGCTGTCTTTGTCATATTTAATACAGCAGTTTTTCCTATCACTTTTACTCTTACAGTTCTGTGACAGATGGCCAAAGTTCCAATATCCGAAACATTTAAGAGACCTCACCTACTCGTGAATCCTACAGTAGCTCCATTGAATTTGAATGTTCTTCAGCTCCAAGAGCTTCCTGGCTGTAGGAGATGCGAGCCTGACAACTGCGTCTGAGTCACATTATACGCTAAGCGTAGCGATTTGCCACACGATAGCGTGGCACAATGTCTGTCAAAGCTCTCTTCGTATCGCATGAAACACCTCTTCTTTCGAAGTCTCTTCGTCGATGACCTTGATCTTTATATTAAGTTCCTGAACTTTGATCTGCACTCTTGCATCGTCACCAAGGATAACCTGAATTTTTGTGGTGCAAATCTGATGTTTTATCAGCTTTTCCTTTTTCAGAACGATCAGGGCTTTTCCGCGTTCGTCCTGCACACTTTCCCGCGTCCTTCAATGATTTGTATTTTTTGATCCTACTCAAGATCTCCACGAAGCTAAAATCACATTTGTTCTCATTACAGTAGCGTTAGGCATAGTGAATCGTTCTTGCTGCTTTTGTGGCTGTGAATGAGTGGGCTGGGCCTTCTTACCAGATCTCCTTCTCCTATTCCCCACTGTTTGCCACCTCACCTCTGACATCCGGGCTCCTCCATCGTCTTCAGGTTCACCAGATGACCACTCACCCATCGACTTACGAGATAACGATTGTTCCACCACCATCCTTCTCTTCCATTCTAGTTCCGTGGATTGCGGTTTCTGATAGTTCTGACGTCTCTTGGCTTTGACTACGCGCCGTGCCTCTGGAGTATTCTCCACCACCATATCATCGGCTTTGATGTCGTGGTCACACTGAATCTGGCCCACTCTTGGCGTAGTGTCCGTGACCCCAGTCGACGTTGTCGAGAGACGCGATACCTTGCGGTGAATTTCCCGATGGACATTTGATTTGCTCTTCAGAAACTCACTCAGCTGACCTATCAGCCTGCTGTGGTGTTTAACCAGCTGCTGCAGCTGATTTTTCTTTTGGTCATCGTCTATTTGACTTCTACCAAAATCCGTGGAGCCTGCACCGACCACCGGTGCTTTCACCCGATCGGAATCAGTGGTGGGATTTATATACTACTTCCATATTTGGTATATATTCGGAGTGTCTTCCCCTATCTAGTTTTGGTCCACCCGGGGTATTTTATTTCTCCGCTGCCCTTCATATTTGACGAGTTTTTCCTTATCCAACACCTGGGTAGGTGTGTGTGCGTGTGTGCGTGTGCGTATGTGCGTATGTGCGTGTGTGTGTGTGAATATATTTGACAAAAAGTGCATTTTCTGTCTCAGACGATAACAGAAGTAAAAGTCAGCCATTTGTCTTGTAATTTAACAAAGAGATAGCTTTTTTATATCTTCCAACCGGCTCATTGTACAAAAATATGCAATTATTTTAACTAAAGATATATCAAGTTAAAAATTTGTATCAAATATTTTCAAGAGACTATTTCTCACAATAAGAGGGTTTAATTAATCTACGTGAAAGGAGACGTTTTTCTCACAAATGTCTACTGGTTTTTTCGGCGGCAAAGCTCACGACTGTCCACTCTTATAGTTCAAACTCCACAATACGGAACACAAAATTGAAATAGTTCTAACACGACCCTACTACTATAACGGAGGATGCAATGATAAATAACCAAATATAAAAAAAAATAAAGAAAAAAAAATTATTATGAATTTTTTTCGATAGATTTTGAGGCATATCTTTTAAAATGAAACACATAGTATTATATTTCAAAATATTAAAATTGTAGTACATCAAATAAAACAAGTTTCAACAGTTCAGAAGATTATCAGTACGTGACTTATGTAACAATAAGTCAATTAAACTAACGATAGGATAAGTTTCTCGATTGACATAGCACAAGGAATTTTTGATCAGATCCTATATTTTTAATTATTACTAATATAGACTTACAGAATTTTTTCGAATATCAATTTTGATAGAATCTAATTAGACCTCGCTTCATTGATAAAGGAACTATTATAATCAGAATTCGTATAAAATTAAAGAATTTTACTCAGTTATGGCTTTGATGAGATATAGGTTTACAAAATCGTAATTAAGATTAAATATAAAAAAATAAAATAATGTAATGTTTTTTTTTTAATTTATATGAGTTTGCTAATTTATACTAAACGGTTTTATGGTAAGGCTTCAACAAAGCAAATAAATATATTATGTTAAGTTTTTTTAATGATTTATTATCTTTTAATAGGTGTCTCGGCATCGACCACTTCTTGATTGGTCAGTATCTCTTCCTCGTCCACGGTTATTATAATTAGTCCTATTGTTATCGCTAGAAGTCCGATTACTATGTCCAGTACGATTAGGACTACCCTTGTTGGAGAAATTGCTAAAATTAGAATTATAATTATTTGTTGTTACTCCAGACTGTTGGTTATTTTGACTTCTATAATTTGGTGCTGAGAAGTTGTTTCTATCAAAATTCGAATTGGAAGGCCTAAAATTTGGTGGTGGGCCGGGAAAATTATTAAAAGGTCCTTGATTAGAAAACGGTGACATTTGTCGAAAATGTATATTAGATGAGAAATTATTATTTAATGGAGGCCTGAAATTAGGATTAAAACTGGCTGGAAGCGGTGGTGGTGGTCCAGCAGGACGAAACGTGGGCGGCATGCTAAGGTGTGATGTTGAATGCGTTAAAGAATTATCTATTCCTGAAAAAGAGTTCAATTTGCTAGAATGTTGAGAAGCATTTATATGAGATGCTAGACTAGGTATTCTATTTGGATTAATGTTTTGAACATTGTGATGATTAGAACTATGTGATACACTACTTCCAGTATAGGCATTTCCTGACACGCCATCGGTTTTATCAAAATGATCTTCTAAGAAGTTGCTATTAACTTTTGTTAAAGAATTTTCAGCATCCCAATGTAATTTCCTATCGACTTTTCCTTCGCTAAAAATATCTGTATCATTGAAAGAATTATCGATCAATCTAAAATCACTATCTTCAAAATTAATTTTGGTGTTAAGTTCTTCATGTATTCGGCTAGATCTTTCCAGACCACCCGAACTATTAAATTTCATATCTTTATCTACTGGATTAACAATTCTTGTGTTGATCGTCGTCTGTCTTCTATAATCTTCGTCATCTGGTTCATTGAAAGTATCATGAGAATTCATCCTTTCTGAAACATGGTTGCCGTATTTTAAATCGATGTCACTTGATTGAGAATCTTCAGTAAAAGTTCCACTGAATACTGGTTGATGAATTTTAGATGGTTTTTCATTTAATCCTCCCTCACTCCACCCAATCAACTGGTCAAATTTTCGTTTTCCTCCGCGATTTAAGGCTTTTAATAATTCAGGATTTTGTGCAAATTTAGAACTTGCTAGTGGTGCCGGAAGTTCTATATCCGGAACTTTTGAAAAATCAATTTCTCCGTCATCCTGTAAATAGTCCTCTAATTCTTCTTGTTCTTCATTTAATCCTACAATATCACGCAAATCCTCGATATCTCCTGACTGAACTAATTTGTTTATAGCTTCAGTTCCTTTGGATATAGCTTCAGCTAACTTTGATCCAGCTGAAAAGAGAAAAAAATGTTATGAAATTTTTAAATATTTGTATACTAAGAATAGTTATATGTTGTAGAACAAGTAGAAGTAAAAAAAAAATGTTTAAATTTGTGTAAAGGATCCATATGCAGCTGCTGTTTTTGTTAAGTACTTTAAAACTGTTTAATAATCATTTTTTGTCTGCATCAGTTTAAATCTTTAGTGCATTTCGATTTTTATTCATATTTATCTATGTTACGTTACATACTTAAACAGTTGTTTTTGTATATTGTATGCGTTATATTGATTTTCTTAATGTCATAATACTATATCTGTGAGAACAATTTATGCTTAATAAATGTAAGAAATCACTTCCCAAATACTTTTAATTATAAGTATAGTATAAAAATTAATACGGTATGCATATATATTATTAATTTGTATTTTCATTATTTACTTTGAAAGCTGCATATCACAGTGACTTTAGTGTTTTTTTTACTTTATTTCAGTAATGTACTGTATCTTTTTTCTAAGCATTTTCCCAATCTCAGCTAGAACTGATTCAAAAGGTAATACATTTATGTACTTTCTGACTTTTCGTTCAAAAATTTTAATCAGTGCAAAGCCCCCTTTTCGCACAATCGAAAGATATATTGTCTATTTTTAATGTAAATACATGTGCAATCTATTTTCCAACCATGTAACCTAATTCTAGGTACAATTTGCAAAATTTCTGAAATTTTGAATGTTCTTTGAACTTTGAAATGTTTTCGATTATCGCTTCCGAATTTTCTCTGGATACTTTCTGGCTAATTTCTAATGTGTAAACAAATTTTGAGTCAATTTAAAATTTGAGTCTGCTCACTTGGCGTAAAATATTCCGTGTGTGTGAGTGAATAGTTAAATTCGCTTTCATCAGATAGCACTGCGGCTGGTCATCGGACAAGGAAATCCAAGAGCACGATAAATCGATCGACATAATGCTATAGACACAGAAAGGAGAGTTACGAAGTAGTAGAGTTTTCGATCATAGCTAAACACAAAGGATATATAAATAACTGGTAAGTGGTAATGTAAAGCCCAAAAAGATAGAAAAGTGCTTAAAACGTACAACGGACATTGTCATCATGAAGGAACAGTACCAAAACCGTAAAGAACACATCTGTATCAAGAGATACCTCTGGGAAAGCAGCCATCTGGGAGGGTAGAGATCTTTACATAACCAAAAAATATCAGTCCTAGCGCTTGATTTCATCTGGGTGGAGGTACTGGTATAAAGATATACAGTCGCTATCTTCCGCTCAGCAACAGCATTGATGAGTTTTTCAGTTCCATGGATGCATAATCGGTGCGGTAAGACCTAACCTTCGCTGATTTTAAGGAAAAAAGTAGGTATGGCGACTCAACCAGGGAAATGAAAGCAAACTCTACCATATTTAACAAAGACACATTTCATTTCACTTTGGACAGATTGCAGTACGAATGAACTGCGGAAGAAGAAGCTCAAAATTCTCATACAAGCCATATTTCTAGCCTACTATGCATGAATGGTTAAAAGAATCAATCCTCGCGGGCAAAGACTGGTCTATCGGTGAATCGAAGAAATTGCAGAAATACTGGGGCCTCCCGAGAGTAGCAGTGCTGAATGTTTGTGATATATAAAGGGCCACTTTCAACGCCTGTCTATGCGAATAAATTTTCCATTACACTGCGGTGTACAAAGGCTAGTGCTTCTCCCCAACGCTTGTTTATGCGAAGAAACTATCCACCACACTGGGGTGTACAAAGGCTAGTGCTTCTCCCCAAAGGTGAGAAACCTTTAGACGAGTGATCACTCTACCCGCCGCTCTGAATACTAGATATTGTCAGGAAACTATTTGAATAAATTATCTATGCTATACTACATGTGTCCATACAGCATGCTGAGAATCTGTGGAAAAACCAGTGCGGCTTCATAAAGATCGCTGAACCAACAAGTCCAGCGGCCGCGTGATGGAGATAGTTTTAGATGCTATTAACATCAGTAGGTTCACCAAACACATGTATGCCGTCATGGCTCTTGACGTTAAAATTGTGTTTAACTTAATTAAATAGCATAACATCATGTTGGCGTTAAAAATCTAAAATTGCTGCTACTCGAGCAAAAAATTATGTCGAACTATTTGACTGTTCTATGTTCTCATTCGTATGCTGCACAGAAAAGTAGGTGTGAGCGAATAAGACATGGAAACCACGCATTAGAAGAAGTTGATTTCCGTTACCCAAAATTATATTTCGGTTAATTTTTCTTTAGTTTTAAAAAAAATTATGCAATCTAGGGCATTCACATTCATTACAAGAATCGTTTAATAGAAAATTTTTTTAAAGACTTCAATTTTGAATTACGAATTTTTACCACTTTTCGTCACATTGAGCCCACTGTGCGTCGGACTTTCCTATAGGCCTTTCATCTTGACTACTCTACGCTCATCGCTTCGCTCGTTCATTATCGAAACTTCCGATGAGCATAGAATAGTCAAGATGGTGAACCCTATAGGAAGGCCCGACGGGGTAGGGGTACGGGGTAAGGAGCAGAAGAAGAGTGATCGTGTGGATTCTCCCTTACCGCTGCCAGGGTACACTAGCATCGTCGATTACCGAGCCACGCGGACGCAGTACTACGGTCTCAAGATATCGACTTTTTCAAACGGTTTTCGTTTTTTTTCAAATATCCTTTTTTTGTACTTTCAAAGCTTTTATACTTTTCATTTCTCATACAGTTAAAAATTATTAATTAGGTCAAATAATAAAGAATTTTCTTCTTTGGTCTTAGATATAGGGAAAGGAAAAATTACAATACGTTACGATACGTGAGCCTTAAGTAGCCGATTATTGCTCGGCGTAAGATTAATACTCGAGCGTAGCGAGGGCAATAACGCCGTGCAAAAATGGGTTACTTAAGATACGAGTATCGTACACAATTTTATAGCACCGCTTGTCTTATCCCGCCGTCACGCATATTCGTGACCGAACAGGCTACTACTGCACTGCGAGTTTAACGCACGAGCGCAGCGAGAAAAACTGGAGAAAATAGAGATACAGTTATGGAGGCAGATTGGTGATTAGAGGCTTCAAGGATAGGAACGAATATGATTTAAGAGAAACTTATGCACCAGTATCGAGACTAGCAGTAATTAGAGCCTCGCTAGCAAAAATAAACAAATATGATTTAAAAGTAACCCAAATGGATGTCAAAACTACCTTTCTAAATGGGACATTAGAAGATGAAATTTACATGTAAATTCCAGATGGCCTTGTATATGATGCGAATATTGGAAAACTAAAATATGCAAACTACAGAAGTCTTTATATGGCCTTAGAGTCAGTCCAAAGAGATGGAATGTAAGATTTTCAGAAGAGGCACTGAAGCTAGGACTGGAAAAAGACATAAGTGAGCCTTGTCTATTTACTTGGAGGAAGAATGGTAAAGTAGTCATGCCGATACTTTACGTAGATGATATACTCCTAGCAGGCAATGGCAAACAAAAATTAGAAGAAATAAAAACCAAGCTAAGTCTAGGATTCAAAATGAAGGAATTAGGAGAACCGGAAAACTTTCTGGGAATGATAATTATGAGAGACAGACAGAATAAAACGATAACACTGAAACAAAGAGTGTAAAACTTAAAGAACACCCATGATGACAAGACAAGTGAAATATAGAGAATTAAAGGCAGACAAAAATCTAGAAGAATTTGATAAAACTCAAACCAAGACCAAGCCACCGTATAGAGAAGCAATAGGAAGCCTACTATACTTAGCAGGTGCAACAAGACTCGACATCTCATTTACAGTCAACTATTTATCTAGAAAACAATTAGATGCAACGAAAGACGACTGGAAATATGTCAAAAGAATTTTTAAATATCTTAGAAGAACCTCGGAGATTGGCTTGACATATAGGGAGCTAACAGTGATACTTTAGAAGCGATCCCTGATGCTAGCTTTACAGATTGCTCTGACGTATCGTCAACTAGTGGCTATATAGTGAAACTATATGGAGATCAAATAATGTGGAAAGCCATATACAGTCTTATGTCACATTGTCAACAGCCATAAACTGAAAAATTTCGATGATAACTTAGAGTCTATTAAAAGCAATCTAGAGAATAGAGAAAGAACTGGAAGTAAAAGTCATATGGCAACAACATATTATGACGACCCCCCCCCCCCTTTGATTAGCACAACTATTTAAAAGATAAGATCTTTAATTTAGAATAAAATTAATATAGAAAATAATAACAAACATTCACACACATTCAACGAAAAAAATTTTCCTTAGAAGGTTAGAATAAATACTTAGATGAATAAACAGAAAATCTTTCTTCTCTTCTTACAGAAGCTAATACAAAATTAGAAGAATATAAAAATAATAGTCCCTAAAGTTTTATATTTTTATAATAATAAATACGTGATTAGATGTAATACTATGAGTTCATTTATTTATTATTTATTAGAGTAAGATTTAGACAGTGCGTGAATTCGGAGGGAGGGCGTGTTGAGATTACATGGACTTCGAGTCCACGCACTCTCCATAAAGTATTAATTTAGATAGTAAGAAAGATGCCACCACGCAGCAGATTCTGTTGTACGTACTAGGCACTTTTCCATTTTAGGAACGTTTGACCGCAGCACTTATCATCCCTACACAGTCCTGTGCGGCTTATTATACCCACATGGGAGGGATCTCCGCCCTTGCCGTTGTATCGTAAGCCTCAAGGGCTGCATTTGGAGATCGATTAACCTCGGTCGGAGGCCCCTAGAGCGGGTACCGAAACTCTTTTAGACCGGGGCCGTATAGGCATCACACTGATTAGAAGTCGTACATGTCGGTAGCATGGCGACGGTTCTAGTAGCCCGCCGTCTTCCGTCCTCATGGGACGGCATCCAGATAACCATGCCACCTGTCAATGCTTGGTACCCACTGCCACATCGAGGCCAACCCTTATTCAGGAAACAGACAGCCGACGTTCAAAGTGGGCTGCTGGGGCTTGTATCCCGACCCGATGTACCAGTGAAAGCATGCCGTACTGGTCGCGCACTTC
>JAWWEQ010045298.1:15000-16898 GCA_035583055.1 Torymus tubicola | reverse complement strand
GTCTACTTCTGAGGTGCAGTTTTTCGTGATATGGCCATACTGCCAACACTTGAAGCACTTGGTAGGCTTTCTAACTTGACGTACTTGGCAACTCGACCAATTCACACGAATCATGGACTTCTCCAGTAGCTTCGTAGCTGCCTGCATTGGCAGCCTGACTATCGCCCTTTGCATGCCGCCATAGGTCTTCCTAACGCAAAGTACTGCATCTAGGTCTATCTTGTGTCCATCTCGAAGTGCTTTCGACACCGCATCGTGTGCGTGTGCGTGTGCGTGTGCGTGTGCGTGCATTGGGGGTTAGCCCCTTTTACGCTGTATATATAAATAAAAACGGTGACAAAGACATCGATATTAACTGCTTAAACAAAGATAGTGTTAATAAAGCGGCAAAAATATTGACTTGTAAATTGTCAGATAAATGCAAAATCGGGGTAGAAATCATCACAAAACCGAAAATCAAAGTGATCGGTTTCGATAATTCTGAAAAAATGATCAAAGAAGATATTCAAAACGATATCAATATGAGGAATTTCAAAGACTGTGACGGTAAATGTATAGTTTTAGATACCTATCAGAATATGAATAATAATCTATTAACGGTAATTTTAGAAGTGCTTTTAGATATTTACAAATAAATTAGAGGAAATAATAAAAATAAAATATACATAGGCTATCAGAACTGTATAGTATACGACTTAATAAACACTAAGCCATGTTTTAAGTGCGGATGTTTTGGGCATAATACACAAAAGTGCAAAAATAAGTTAGCTTGCTTAAAATCTGTAGGACCTGATTTAGCGGTACAGTGCACTGAAAAAGAGAACTTCACATATGTAAATTGTTTTCATATTAGATTTAAAACAAATTTGGAGGTTAACCACAAGGCACATGATAGTGAGAGATGCAAAATATTAAAAGGTATGACAAATTACCCAGTGTGACCTAATGTTCCAAGATAAATCGGTAAAATAGATCCCAGCAAAAATACAGCACTAACAACTGAAATAGCAAAAATGATAATGCGATCTACATTAGCATTGAGTCCGAGTTTGACGACGACAAGAGAATTTTTAAGCGGTAATGGATCTAGTCCAGCAAAACAATGAACATTTTATAAAGCACGAACGTAATCTTGATAATATGCAGTCTTTCAACAATATTCTAACTGAGAAATCAACTCTAATTATGTATGTAAATATAAGAGGCATAAATGCTAATTTCAACAAACTAGAAATTTTTGTTGCAAGTCTGCGCGTTAAACCTTCTATAATTATATGTAGAGAAACTAGGAAACTGGAAAACTATAAACAATATCAATTACCAAACTACAAAATTTTTTATAATAATAGTACAATAAATCAAAATGATGGTATAATAACATATACAATAAATTATATAAACGAAGATACAAAAGTTATAGTAATTGATAAAGTTAGTTTTCTATGTTCTTGAATTAGACTAGATAATAACGATGAGTTCATAATCTCGGCAGTCTACAGATGTCATGACATTTCGAAAACCGAATTGAATTTTATAAATCACTGTATAATTGGAGACTTTATCAATATAATGAATTCTTAAACAGAAAATAATATATATGACATGACTATAGATCAGGACTTTTTAAATTGCTTACTAGAACACGAGTATTTACCATATTTTTTGGAATCACACGTCCAAATCCGGAAAACATTAGCAGAGGCACTTGTATTGATAATATGTACCTCAAAACTAGTAATTTAATAACAAAATCATACAAAATAAGTATACCTTTCACTGTTCATTTTCCATTATTTTTATCTTTTGATGAAATAAGTATAAACCATGCAAGTAGGCAAAATTATACTAGGATAAATTATCGAAAACTATTTAAAGAAGCTAGCAGTATGGATTGGACC
>JAWWEQ010045298.1:0-10000 GCA_035583055.1 Torymus tubicola | reverse complement strand
ACTTGTCCAGAGGACCCAAGAACGTTAAAATCATCATTCATCTCTCCTGGTTTTACTTTTTGTTTTTTCTTTTTCTTTTAATATTATTTTTTGTTCTGTTATTTTTCTTAATATTGTGTCAATTGATTTAAAATGTTTGTCACAAATGTACATAACTATGCTTCTTAATGGTTGTCAGTCGTTCATTAGAGTCCGTGCGATGTAGACGTGTTTATGTTAACAATTTCATCACGCATATCGAACACAATTTTAAAATCTTAAAGTTTGACTGTTACTTTTAACGGCCACCATGTTGACAAAAACAGTTTTCACAACTCCACCTACTAAACGACAGATAACTGATACAGCAGAAAAGAGGCATAACATATAAATAACCAAAATTGGAAAATCGCAATAGGTAAAAGAGGCAGAAGTAGTCTGAACGAACATAACATCACAAAAAAATGTCAAACGTACGTACAGGACTACTGGCTAAATAAGCCAATAGACACTCAAAATTTATTCACAATTCTACAACAAACTTCAGATGAATCAAAAATCCAAGATACAAACACGAACAATAAGGTAACTGGACTAAAATCTCCTCCATTTTGTGTCAGTGGCGTAGAAAACATACATACACTGAAAGAACTGCTAAATAAAATAGCCGAAATAACTACACTCTCTAGTTACGCTCAAATAACGAAGTTAAGATCCAGCCTAATATATCGAAAAAATACCAACCAACAATAGAAGAACTTAAAAAAAAATACAGAATTTTACACCTACCAGAGAAAACAGAATAAAATATATAAAACAGTACTGAGAAATATGCACCCGTCAGTTGATATAGAAGAACTTAAAAGGGCAACAGAAGAAAAAAACCATAAAATTACAAAAATAACTAATATTTCAAAAAAAATATTACAAAAACCGTTACCACTATTTTGCATAGAACTAGAGTCGAGTGAAAACAACAAAGAAATTTTTGGAATAAATCACTTACTAAATACGATAGTTAGCTTTGAGCCTCCTCGGAAAAAAGAGATATTCCGCAATGCGTCAGATGTCAAGGATTTGGTCATACTAAAAATTATTGTGACAAAACGCCTGTTTGCGTCAAATATGTGGAATACCACTTAACGAAAAACTGCTCTGTCAAGACAAAAGTACAAGAAGTTAAACGTGCGAACTATGCTGGAAATCACTCTGCTAGCTATAATGGATGTACAGTTCGTAAACAGCTGCAACAGAAACTATTTCCTGCTTTAAGGGACAAAAAATTAAATTATCCTACGCAAGTAAATAATTTTGCACAGTCTAATCAAATCAAAACAAACATCAATATAAATAAATCAAAACGAAACTGTCACCCAAACAATAACACCAAGTATAAACAAACTCGAAAACATGATGATTCAGCTAATAACAAGAAAAGATACAATTCTCAAATGCCTCATAAGCTTGCTTACTAAAATTCAATAACAGCCATATAAAAATTTCTTTTAGGAACGCAAATGGTCTTGTAAGTAGGATCGATGAATTGAAAAAATTTTTAAAAGAGCATCATATTGACGTTATGTTAATATTCGAGACACACTTCACAGAAAAAAATTACATAAAAATCTCAAATTATCATATTAATCTCTAATTATCACCCTAGTGAAAAGGCGCATGGAGTTAGTGCAATAATAATTAAATCCATAATAAAACATCATGAAAATTTGAAAAATACCGATGATTATCTCCAAGCTACCTGCGTAACCATTGAAGAATGGAATGGCCCAATTACCTTATCCGCTTTCTACTGTCCACCTAACCATTCTATAAAATGTGAAATTTTTTCAAGTTTTTTTAATAAAATAGAACATCGTTTCATTTTTTGTGGTGATTACAATGCAAACCCCTCGTAGTGGGGATCCAGATCGTCAACTCCTAGTTCTAGAGGACGACAATTATATATGGCTTTGCAGAATAATCGTCTTTCTACATTATCTACAGGGGAGCCTACCTACTGGTCGTCTGACAAACATAAGCTACCAGACTTGATCGATTTCGCAGTTCTGAAAAGTATTAATTTAAATCTCTTTGCCATAAAAAGTTACCTAGATTCATTACCTGATCATTCGCCGATTATAGTTACTCTTAATAGTAAAATACAAATGAATAAAAAATCAAGTTTACTATATAAAAGAAAAACTAACTGGTCGAAATATAAAGAACACTTAAACAACAACCTTTCCTGCAATATTTCTCTTAAGTCACCCAATTAAGTCACCAATCTAGAAAATCATTTAATAATTACAACAATAACATTACACGAACAAAAACGAACAAATCTAAAATTAATAAAGTAATGAAAGAACTTAAAAGATGTTATATGTAGAGAAAAACAAAAACATTCGAAAATACTTGGAAAATTTATCTCCAACGGAAGGAATTGACTCGTTATGGAAGGATATTAAAACTGGACGACTTCAGTTATTTATTCTTTCAATCAGACGAGAAAACGGTAGTTGGGCAAGAACGAACTCGAAAAAGGCATCTTTATTCGCTGAATACCTGTTCGAAATCTTCAACCCTTTCGAACCAGCCATTACCGAAGAAGAAGAAAATAGTTTACTAGAAAACACACAACAAATTACACAAGAAACCCCAGTAAAAAATGTAAAAGCCAAAGAAGTGTAACGTATTATAAGCAACCCTAAAGAATAAAGGAACACCAGGTTACGATAACATAAATGGTAAAATCCTTAAAGAGCTACCACCAAAAGCAGCCAGGCCCTCAACAATTATTATCAATGGGATTTTTCGCTTAAAATACTTTCCGGATCAATGTAAAGTAGCACAAATTATATTAATTCAAAAACCTGGAAAAGACTCTGAGTCGGTATCATCATACAGATCTATTAGTTTATTACCAGAAATATTAAACAGAATAACATCTACTATCGGAAATGCCTTTGAAAATAAAAAATACTGCACTGCTACCTTCCTCGATGTCGCACAAGCTTTCGACAAAATTTGGCACAAAGATCTTCTAAGCCATTTGAAAAAATATTTACCAGATTCTCTCTACAAGTTGCTAAAATCACATCTAAAAATTAGGACATTTCAAGTAAAAATAAAAGATACTGTCACAGATATCTGTCCTATAAATGCTGGGGTACCTCAAGGCAGTTTTCTCTGTCAGTCCACTCATGTGTAACATGCGTCATCAAAATATTAATATTTGGACGATGAGTCCCTCAAAAGTCTTAATATGACTTAATAACGACACCTAGAGTCGCTCGCTTTGTTTCGGTGAGCTGCTAGGGCTCACGTTAGAAACGTCCTCTTTCGCTCGGTGTCCGTTGATTTCACAACATCTGGATCGCAATTAGCTCCGCATCACGTCTTCGTGGATATTAAGAAGCTCATACGGCTCCGAAGTTTGCATCTCATTGTTGCACGAGGGACGTTTCCGACATCAGGAAGTCCGCCAATCCAAAGTATCGTTACCAGGAAGCCCGACATAGCCGTACTCAAGTATGTTTCGAAATACCCGGATCCGAGCGATCGAGCCATTGTTGTTCTGACCAGAGCAGGCACTCTTGTAAGTCTGGTCTTTTATTGCTAAACGCCATATAACGCAAATTTTAGTTTGTATTTTAAGTCATACGTTTTGTTCGGTAATATATGAAGTAAGCGAAACGAGAACCCATCAGCGCGATAAATTTTAATCATGTATAATTTCCTATTCTAAGATTGCGGCCGAAACTCTGTATTATTTGTTCCCTAATAAATCACGTATATTGTTCATGTATCATTCGTACCGGGCACATTCATTTTTCAACCTTATGTTATAACTAATATTAATACAATATTTACACATGTCCTGTCTCAGCCTCTGAAAAACTACAAAGCTACCTTAATAAAATCGAATATTGGCTTAAATGTTGGCGAATAAAGAGAAATAAAAATAAGTCAACGCATATTACATTCACTTTACAAAAAAACACATGTTCGCCAGTTTAATTAAATGAAAAAATTATACCAGAAAATGATAACGTTAAATATCTTGGTATGCACCTTGATCAACGTCGGACATGGAAAAATTACGTATGGACAAAAGGCAAACAGCTTAATCTGAAAACGTGCAAATTGTACTAGTTATTGGGAAACGAATCCAAGCTTGTATTAAGTAATAAAATACTTCTTTATGAAAGTGTACTAAAGCCTATCTAGACTTATGGTATTCAATTATGGGGATCAGCATCAGATTCGGACATAAATATCATCGAAAAGTATCAATCGAAAACGCTGAGAAGTATGGTCAATGCACCTTGGTTTATCCTAAATGAACTAATAAACAAAGACATAAACATAAAAACAGTCAAAGAAGTCATAAAGACATCTCATCAAAAATAGAAGGATAGACTTTCTGAACATCCAAACGAGCTAACTGCAGAACTTGCCATCAACAATATCAATGTCACAAGACTGAAGAAGTATTAAATACTATAATATATATATAATATACACTGTACAACTTGTGATTAAATTTCTACTATCTTAATTATTATTAATATAAATAAAACATCTTATTAAAGAACTCCAGTTACTGATCAATGGGACAGTACACTCATGTTATATTGTATAATCTTTTGTATATAAAAAATACTTATTGTCCATAGACAGATTGTAAGAAATAAAGGAGTAAAAGAACTTAATTGAAATTGAAATTATAACATACAATGTATTTTTATATAAGTCCGCGAAAAGTGGTTAATATAAAAAATTTATTGTATTCAAATTCAATAAGTTATATTAGAGTAAAGGATAACGAATTGTTTCTGAGAATAAAAAGTTTAAGATTTTATTGTAAATTTTTAGAATTTGAAGTGTTATAATTTTCGCCCTGACAAAATTATAAGGCTCTCCCGAGAAGCAGTCGTGTCCAAAAATGGCATCGTTTGATGATAGGTCGTGCTAATATAAAAAATGCATAATATTCCATTTAAAAATAATAGACACAGAGCAAAAGAAATCTTAGAGCTTCGAAGGCAAGTATAGAAGAAGCCTAAGAGTCGACCGCATGATGATGAGCTCCCAAGATTTTTAACTATCCACTGCGTTTCTAAAGTGCATTTATATTAATCCAAAAATAGATAAACATGAAGTCACCGTTTTACTATACGTCCATAAAAAATTTTCAGTAAAAATATTATCTCGTTCAAAAGTTACAGACAACTGAATTTTTTTATGTTCGTTTTCCTTTTCGACTTTCCGTCATGTTATTTTCACATCCGGTTTGCAGACACTTCCGGCGCACACCCATATATATATATATATATATATATATACCACCGATAGGTGGCGGTACTCATCAGTGGTAAGAGGGAGAGAGAGCAGCGCTCGTTTTATATTTTTGGCCTCTAGGTGTTGAAACACATCAAGTATGTCGTCTAGGTGTTAGAGGCAGCCGATAACGAAGTTTTAGTGGTGCGCTCCGTAGTTTTTGCTTCTAGGTGTTGAAACACATCAAGAACGTTGCCTAGGTGTTCGAGGTAGCCGATGATGAAGTTTAGCTGGTGTGCTCCGTGGTTTTTTACCTCTAGGTTTTAGAACACATCATATGCGTCGTCTAGGTGTTCGTGGTATCCGATGACGGAGTCTAGGTGGTGCGCTCCGTAGTTTTTTGGCACTAGGTGTTGGAACATATCAAATACGTGGTTTAGGTGTTCGAAGTAGGTGATGACGAAGGTTAGGTGGTGTGCTCCGTAGTTTGTTGCCTCTAGGTGATAAAACAGATCAAGTGCGTCGTCTTGGTGATTGAGGCAGACAATGACGGAATCTGGTTGGCACGTTCCGATGTTTTCATTTTTAGAACACGTATTAGATGCATTCCATTAGCTTGAGGGAAAAAACTACATAGCGTACGACCTAGACTCCGCTTTCGGCTGTGTCGAACACCAAGATCACGTAGTCGATAAGTGAGGAAGTCCAAACACAAAAACCTGCGGTTCGGATCAAGTAGATTTCATCGACAGCTTTTCCCTTTCCACAGACATTAAAATATATAAGAAGTTACTTTGGTCCCATTTAAGAAATTTTCCAATTTTAATCGTACAACTAAAATCGAAATGATTAAATTTTTTCTTATTTCTTTAAACTCATCATTAAGAAACGCACTACGAATAAAATGAAATTTGTTATGTATGTTGTCACGGCCAACCGTACCGACGTCGAAAATAGCCTGTAGCCGTAATGATTCAGGTGCGCGAACGTGAGATGGCGCGTCGATACAGAATTTGAGCTGCATCGACGAGATGACTAGCAGACATCCGAGGATGGACGCCGCCATCTTGATATAGATAGATAGAATATAGCTAGCATAGAAGCAAGTCGATTTATCTTCCATTACGAGTTTTTTTTTGTGTAGAAGTTCAGATACCTGAACAACGATATCTTTGAGGCATATTCGTGCGAAGAGAGCGAGTATAGAGAGAGAATCGACCTGGTGCTCGTTACCGTCGCCAAGGTCATATCCGAAAATCAAACTTGCCGGCAGTTTGTAACCGGCAAGTGCGCGCGGCAAGTGCGCAGACCACGCTGCGGTGTAGTCTGCTCCTCACGTAACTGAGTAACAGTTACGTGTGTGTGTGTGGCGTGCTCCGAGCGCGGCCGCTCTCTCATAGTTTGCGCGTAAGTGTCAGCGTAGCACTAACACAGCGAGCACGGGGCGTATATTACCTCGCGCTCATGACCTAGTTTCGTTACACTAGTCAGCTGTGCCGAAACAGCCGACTTAGTAAATTTCGTGCGAGAGCACCATATTAGCTAGGCTTTCTGTGTTTCGACGGTTTTACATATTGTCAATTATATTTTCTAATTAGTTAAATAAATCCGAACAACTTGTTTTTATTATTTTATTTGACGCGGTATTATTTCTCAGCACTAACATTCCCCGTTCATCGCCGCCTCTGCGGTCGTTGCACATAAGAAGAGTGCATCATATAAAACTGAGCAGCCAGGACACGAAATGCTCCTACATCCTGCACACTTAATTTGGCCCATTACGGTCTAGGAAAAGGAAATTGGAAGACCAAGGTTTGAATCACCAAATTGCACGGTGAAAGCATTTGGTGGATAAAACCACCCCGTGACAATGTATAATAATGCTAGTAATGTAATACATCGTATTCGAAATTAATCATTATTATTCTTTACAAAATTTCTTCCCTTTCATAACCTCATCTACTCAATAGTACCTCTCTACAAATTGAAATAATGTTTTTGATGAATAAAAAATAATGTGTTTAAATAAAAATAAAAATAATATTGTTAATATTAAACTTTTTGAAAGTATAAAATAAGGCAAGTATAAACGTTTTTTTCTTTATAATTTATTCTCACTTCCTCTCCGTCTTTTTCTCTATATCGCGTCAGCTGGCTTTCTCGTCCTCCCTCTTCTCTCTTCTAACCTCATCTATTTAATAACACATATCTTCAAATTAAAATACTTTTTTTCATGAATATACAAAAAATAGTATGTTGTTAAAAATATTATAAAAACTTTGGATATGCTTTTACGTATTTTTATTCTTCTAAAGTTCTGAAATCTCACTAAAAAAGAATTTTTAAAAGTATGAAAAATAATAATATTATTAATATAAAACTTTCTTCGAAAGTATAAAATAAGGCAGGTATAGACGTTTTTTCTGTATAATCTATATATACGAGCTATAATTACATACATTCAAATTGATGAGTGCAAATAAAACAAATGAAAGTTGTGAAATCAATTATTGATCGTCAAGTAATGCAAACTACTCCCCAAAACAACTGTATGACTGTGCTGCAAAATGTATTCAAATGTATTCATTCTTCTATATAAATCAAGCACAAGAGAGTACTGAAATCAGTTTATTGTAGTTAAGTACACATATCAATTTACTTGACTGACGTAATACAATTTTTCGTACCTAGCGTGTAAAATTATATTTTACGCCCACAGTATAACTTCTAAAAATTTCAGCCAGCGGGCATAAAGTGACGCCAAAGATGTGTAACAGCTCACCTACTTACATACATACTTGGCAGGCCCAACGGTTTGCAGTTCAAGCTGTAAACATGGTCATTTTCATATAAAATGTATACAAATGTGTTGCTTTTATGTATATCGAAATCCTGATCCGCGAATTTATTACTCAAGGTAATACTCATTCAAATAATTTCGGTAATAAAAATAAATCATAAGATTCTATAAATATAGGGAGTATATATTTAAACGGTTGTGACACGGCAAAATTTATATCCCTGCGCCGCGCCACTATACTCGCCCTGAGGGCTCTTTAACACGATCTGACAACTTCTCTTTGGCATAACTTTTTGATTTTCAACGCGGTCTATCTTTATATAAGGGTGCCCGGTCACGTTTATCTTTTACTCGCACGGCTGCTCACTGGCACTGCTCCTATCTCTATAACACAGCTCGGGGTAACGAGACGGCACGCCCATATACGCGGGACTTCTCAACACCAATAAAAGAAAAGAAGAAATAATTCTGATTTCAACACTTGGCAATTTAATCACATCCGCCACGTCACAAATCTCGCGCACGAACAATTCAATGTCGCTCGCGAATTTAACGCGTCACGGGGAGAGAGAGAACGTCCCTACTCTTTTCTCTAACCTGGAAATAAAAGGCACGTCGGGGAGCGAACAGGCTCGCCGACAGAAACTCACACTCACCGCAATGCTGGCTCGCTGCAACGTCCTGACGGTGTATCTCGCTCGCTCCTCTTTCTCTCTACACACGTCACGCTTCTACGCTTACAGATTTTCTTTCGCACTATTGCGTTAATTACGCAATGTAGTAATTGTCGCTGTAGTCCTTCCTCTCGCTCCCTTTTGGCCTATCACGCGCGAGAAGAAGGCCGTTCGGCACGTTAATTCGTCACGTACATATCAGGAGGGCTAGGTCGGTAACTTTAGGTGCAACCGATCTGCCACCTGTTGCGCGCGCCATTTGAATGCGTAATTTGCATTTAAGTTGATACAGTGGAGGCGCACCTTAATTGCTGTGCCTCCACTACTACGGCACGCTGATTCACAGCTTCCTCTTTGCTTTATCAGCATGCGGCTGCACTCTCTCTCACACACGCGGGCAGCGCGCAGGCTGTCTTCGCAAGGCATCTAGCATCTCACTCCGGCTCACTCGCCTTCTCTCTCACTCTCCCTACTCCGGCACTCGCTCTCTCTCACTCCTATGCGCTCGTAGCACGCAGGCTACGGCAGTACACGCGGTGGCTCTCTCACTCTGTCTCTCTCACTCCGGCGCGCTTGCCTTCTCTTTCGCTCTCGTGCGCGGCAGGTTTCTCTTTCTCTCTCGTATTCCTGAGCCGTCGCACCATATAGTCGCCGTGTACGTGTGTAATGTTTGTGTGTGTAGTGTCAGTATTTGTGTTTGTGTTGTGCTCGTGCATGTGGCCGCTGTTATTGTTTCTTTCGGCCCGCGGGGACGGCACGGCTTAGCTACAGCCTACTCGCTCGGTGTGTGTGTGTGTCCGTGTGTACGCGGCCTTGGCTCGTCGGCTGCTCCTCGTACCTCAGCAAACAAGAAAATCCATGTGTTAGCTCCGGTGTATTATGTACATACGGCGCTGACGACGAGGAGGAGTCCCCATCGTACGACGTAATTTCACGACCAAATATTTTCACGACAAAATTTTTTTCACGACTTCCCTACCAATACGTAACTTTCAATAAATCATTGTGAATATGGATATAGATGGATATGGATAGGAATTTGGATGAATATGATTATAAATATGGATGGATATGAAGCAATATGAAAATTATAGATCGTCATTATAGATAGTCATTATAGATATTGATATGGATATGGATGGATATGGATTTGGATGGATATGGATTTGGATGGATATGGATTTGGATGGATATGGATTTGGATGGATATGGATTTGGATGGATATGGATTTGGATGGATATGGATTTGGATGGATATGGATTTGGA
>JAWWEQ010045287.1:0-16898 GCA_035583055.1 Torymus tubicola | reverse complement strand
ATACTCTGTAATGTAAAGCATTGTATGATGGTTACAAATTGTAATTTATTGTACTTACTCTGGTGAATAAATAAATATAAATATATAGTGATAATGTTAGGGAGTATAGTTAAATATAGTGGGTGAAAATCCCTTAATACTTTAGTATTGTTTCGTACAGGATCAAAAAGAAAATAACAGTTTTCATCACCATCTTGCGGTACTGTTGTAGGTGCGTTAAACTTTTTATATTATTTTACTGAGATAACATATATGAAAAAAAAAAATAATTCAATATTATATATATAATTTAAAAACTTTTATTTATTAGTATTTCTTAACTTATAATTTTTAATAGCATTCAAATTTTTATTTTATGCATTATATGTCGAGTTATAGTCGAAAATCGTCCATTTTTTTTTACCTTTTTTGCAGCTTTTTCGTATTTGGGTTGGTAAATATTGCTTGTAGCAAAAAACTTCTAACAGAAAAAAGGTGTCCTTTAATTAGTTTTGAACAGATAAGCCTGTAAATATTAGCTTAAAATTAATTTTTCTAGAAATTATGTTTGAAAATCGATTTTTTGAGATTTTTCTTTGTGCTCGCACTTGAAAACTTTTTAATCGATCTTTCTCATTTTAAGACCAACGGTTAGGTATAATTAGAGGAGTGTATTCCCAAAATTTGGTTTAAATCCATCAAAAATTCGCCGTGATAATCAGGTAACTTGATTATATACGAACGTACAGACATACATATATTGTGGAAAACGCTTAAAATGGATTTTGGATCAGCGGAATATCATTTATATAGCTCAAATTTTAGTTCTAATAGAGTTAACAAACTTCGCTCAGGCGATATGATAAGGCTCTCCCGAGTAGCGGTCGTGCCTAATGACCTATTTTTTTCTATTCTAAATAAAGTACATACACTGTAATATAGGTAGTAAAATGTAGTAGACATAAAAAATAATATTACGTTAA
Organism: Torymus tubicola; assembly: GCA_035583055.1. Lineage (NCBI taxonomy): Eukaryota > Metazoa > Arthropoda > Insecta > Hymenoptera > Torymidae > Torymus > Torymus tubicola. Next base: position 15,936 of record JAWWEQ010045287.1, on the reverse strand, counting down.
TGTTCATGTTAGATAAATTGCTTTGTTAATTTTTTTTACTCGAATATTTATTCTGATAGAAGTGTAAATAAAGTCTATTTGATCACATTTCAAATCAAATACTGAAAATATTTGATCAGTTTTACAAACCTAAATCGCAGCAAAAAAAAATTATCTTCCGAGTTACCATGTTTTCAACTGGCTGCCGAGATACCATCTTTTTCAACCGGACTCCGAGTTACCAGGTTTTCCAACCGGACTAAGTTCTCAGTTTTTCAACCGGATTCTGATTTACCATGTTTTCCAACCAAACTCCTGTCATTTCATACGATAGTGACGATATGAAAAAATAGAGAAGTTCTTAATAGAAAAGAAACAAGATCAGATAAAAAAGCAATTAGCAAAAAGCAGCCCAACACTCTAGTTACGGACATGAATCAACAAAATCAAATTTAACAACCAATAAAGCAGAATTATGATAATTAATTATATATTTTAAACTATAGGTTAGTAAGAAAAAATACTATAATAAAGATCGCAATTATAATATTTTATTATATTATAACCTTAATAAACATCGAACTATTTGAAAGCCCTTCGTGGAATGGGAATGAGGGGTGGCTGAGGGGGAGCTGAGGGGAACACAACAAATATAAATATTGCATTTTTCATGTACTCTATGGTGTAAGATACTAGTAAACAATAATATCTATTACCTATGGGAGTACGAGTTAAAATGAAAAGTCTTATCTTTCCATGCAATATTTATATTTGATAATTTCTATATTACCGACACTATGATTAGTACACTGATCAGGTGATCTATACTATGCCCACACTAATTGTTCACGTTTGTAAAAAGCGTTCGAGAAGGGGACTGAGATGGTTGGTTAGCCGGATCGGTCGACGTCCAACTGGAGAAAACTCGATTCCTAGATATTTCCAGGAGTCTTCTCTGGAGAGCGCACGTCATGGTTGACCATTGATGGTGAATGCGCGCTCAGCATCTACTACGGCCCTCCTGCGACCGCCATCGCCGAAGATCGAAACCGTGTGGCACTTACTGGTGTTCAGGAGAAGGCCACAAGTCCCCAGGAAGGCAGCTGTTTGGTCGAGTAGAAGCTGTAGTCTAACCGACGAGTCGGCAAGTAGTACTAGATCATCAGCGAAGGCCATAGCACGAACAGTCCTATGGTTGTAAGTGGAGCCACATTCCTGTGGAAGTGAGCGGAGCAGATGATCTATAATCATTATCCCATTATCCCCATTACGGGTCCAATCTGGCAGGTTGTTCTGTATCCTCGACGTCACCCAGAATACTTTTGATGCATCGCATGCGGTTGAAGCGCCAGTGCCTTTGTGTAGCGACATATTCTCTGCGCCTGGCCTTCCTTCGACTCAGCTGGTGTTGAACTGTTGAAGGTGGTCGATGGTTGTGCGAGCAAGGTGGAAAGATGTCTCGCAGGTACAGAGATAGTCGCTCAAGGATAGCGTCCTTGGTGGAATTGGTAGCGTCGCATACGATGCCCTGGAGGCGCTCTGCTTGGAAGCCGGTAGTGTTTACCCGTGGTAGATTCTGTAAGTATGCAAGCAGAGGACTGAGGGACGGGGGGGGGGAGAAGAAACCCCCCTTGTCCCGGCGTCGGCCCCATTCCGTGTCTCAGTGATGGTGATGGTGACGATTGAGCGGACTCGTTGGGTAGTCAGCTCGGCTTCTCGACGAGCGAGAAGGGAGGATTCTTCGACCGTCCAACCAAATGTCCGCCTCCCTGCGATAATTCGATGGTCTTTCCAAGCCGTGTGGGCACGTCGATGGTGTTGTCCTTTGCCGATGGTCGTTTGAAAGCTTCTTCCGCACCCCGGAAATTCGCATGGAAAGATGGCGTTGTCCGAAGAAGATTGAATATTGGGAAAGGTCGCTGGGGCAGACTGGCCTGTGGCTCGTCTGATGATTTTATCCGAGGCTTGGTTTGTAGTAGTAGGGCCATCTTAAGATGACCGGAGTGGTTGGCAGCCCCTGTGGTCCATGTCACCGAGAATTCAATTCCTGCCAGGCATGGGCGAGCGCCTCCACTGGGGAGGAGAAATCACGGTTTACTCTGGGTAGGAGCAATCCCAGAGCTTGCTCGCCTTTTCCCTCCTTTTCCGCAACTTTAGAGGACCCCGAAAATTCGAAAATCACCACCTAAAAATGCGTTGATTGAAATTCTTATTCCCAGAGCTCTCCTCAGTCGAGGAAAATTCAGAAAAAAACTCCGGTCAGGTGGAGGGGGAGATTCGAACACACGACCCTAGAGTCATGAGGCAAACACTCTACCACTGAGCCGAAGCTGCTCCTAAGCAAAGCAGAAGTAAAGCAGAATGCTGTTTAAAATGCTTTTTATGTGAAAGTGATTTGTAAAGATAAAGCTACTTTGTGGAAAATTGTTTAGTTTCAGGGTGGATAATTGCAGACTACAAGTCATCATTATCTCCAGCTGTGTCAACATCCCATGGAAGGAATTCATACAGTGTATGGAAAAAGAACGAGCATAAAAGAAGTTTAAGGTAAATACTTTGGTTATAATAAGATAATATATTATTGAAAAATGTATCTGTAATACCGGTAATCATTTTATCTGTAATATTTGTACACTATTTGTGCAAGACAATAAAATATGGCCATTAGAAAAGAAATTGTAGTAATACAAGAGAGCGTCAAAATCTTTTTAAATTTGAAAATGTTTTTTAAACCTAATTTTTTTCCTATTATCTAAGTGAAAGTCAGTAACTATGTGTGAGTGCGGATAGAAAATGTATATCTTTATGAAAAATTCTTTATGTTAAACCATGTGTAAACATAGAGATATTTTTTATGTATTAATTTACAGTAATTCATGGGTTTATCAAGCTTATGCCTATATGCGGATTAATTATAACTTCCAATGTTCTAACTTCTTAATGTTATATATGAGTGCTAGATACAATGAACTACTCTAAAATGTACAAGGAAAAAGAAAATTGAATAGCAGATGCATGATTAATGACTTACTGCGAAGGATTACATCTTAACCATGTATTAACGTTTTATCTAATTTTTCAGAATGTTACAAGAAAACCCTTGAGCGCTAGGTCTTAGGGTTTTGCATATTATCTTTTTATATCAAAAGGAAGTAGTATGCTCAATGGGAACCAAATTGGAGATCCGAAGGTAGTCCACGTCAGTTATAATATCTATTCAGATAATTCAAAGTTAGGAAGGTTTGACCACATTGCTAAATATATTGTACAAGTATCCGACAAATCAAATTAGTTTTTCAATGTATATTTACTGCCAATACAAAATTTTCCAGCAAGATAAGTGACATGAAGTCTTGAAATGATACTCAATCTTAAAACCTTTTTTTCTCGTAATTTTATGTAGAATTTAATTATATTTTTCCAAACCTGTATTAAACATTTAAAAAGAATCTAAACCTAAATGAATTTTTTTAGGTTATAAAATGATCGAATACTATTCTGGGATTTGTACAGATAATTCGTACAATAAAAAGGTATCTCCTTGAATTTTTCGGTCATGGTGCCTTGGAGCGGTTTTTCTCATTCTGAATTTTAATGTTTCATTTGGAGGTATGCGAGTGACAGTGTACACATACAGCTTTGAAAATATTTTTATTAAAAAGCTGAGAAAATTTTACAAAAAAAAAAAACTATTTTTGTGTCTATCGCGAAAACTGCTTTCCTGATAAATTAATGAAAATCGGTTAAAAATGCAAAAAATCATCAAAATTCGATTTGATTTATCGCAGTGCAATCATTACAAAGTCGTGGCATCTGCCGAGTCACACTATTAATTTCTTTAGGTCTAATTGTTATGTTTGATTGCACAGTAGTTGAATTTCTATTTATAATTAGAAAGCTCTTATTGCTCGTCATGCGATATTTCCTAGGAAATAAGCTTATACTCTATTAAACAGCAGTAACGTCAAATTCTACGCCTATCACCGGTACTAAAAATACTATCGACGTCGCATGACCTCTGTAATAAATGCTTCTTGATCGCTACTTTGAAGCTGCTTACCGATGGAAGACACCTAATATTTCGCGGGATCAGTACGCGATGGTGGAATTGCTAGCTCCCTACAGTCCGTTCTGCTTGAGGTTATATCCTGACATTTCTGAAATAACCGAGTCAGATATGCGGGTTGGCCTATGTTAATAATTTTGAATAGTTGTACGGCGGTAAAATACGCTCTTCTGTCTCTTAGCTCAAGGCATTCTAATTGGTTTCTATACGGACTGACATGCTCATCCCTCTTGATCCCACATACGTATCTCACACATGAATTCTGCAATCTGTGTAGCCTTGATTGTAATTCTGTTGACACATCAAGATACACCAGTAAGCAATAATCCAAATGAGATAAGACGAGAGAACTCACGAGCTGCTTGCGTAGCGCCTCAGTAGTGCAGGATCGAAATCGTCTGAGCTCATAAAGGGCTCTGTTAACCTTTCGACTAACTGCATCCACTTGCGCCTTCCATGACATATCGAGTCCATCACAACACCGAGGTTTGTACAGTGTCGTCAAAAGGGATGAAAACGCCGTCCTGAATCTCAATGCTGGGCAGATGCATACTCTGCAGTACGTTGATGTTATAATCAGAACTGAAAATAATAGCCTTTGTTTTTTTGACATTGAGACTGAGGGCGCAATCATCGGCCCACCCCGACACTGCTCTAGTGACAGCCGATAAGCTCTCCAACCCTTCACACAGACTATCCCTGGTTACCTGTGTGTAAACTTGAAGATCATCTGCATACAGCAGATGATTAATACTAAGCGCCGGGGAATTATTGTTGAAATTTCCAACAATATTTTGTATATCATTAATATACAGACTGAACAGAAGAGGCCCTAGGACTGAACCCTGTGGTACGCCAAGATTGGTTGTGAGCCAACCTGGATCACCATTTAATTTTGTAACCACTTTTTGGTTACGACCTGTAATATACGACTTTATCCACAGTATTACTCCCTTGGAAAACCTTATCCTGATCAGTTTTTGCAATAATTTTGATGGCGATATAGTATCAAATGCTTTACTGAAATCTAACAATAGAAGGATGGTAAGCATCCGCTTTTGGCTATCTATGCCAGATCGTATGTCTTCGGTTAATTTTAATAGAGCTGTTTCTGTACTATGCCGTGGTCGGAAACCAGATTGAAGTGGATCTAGAATCTTGTTTGACGATAGGAAAGCTGATATTTGTTCGTGCACAATCTTTTCGAGTACTTTAGAAAGAAAGCTTAAAAGGGCGATGGGACGAAAATCCGTTACAGCAGCAGGAATGGCTGTCTTTTTTAAAGGCACTAGATGAGCTTTTTTCCACGAGTCGGAGATAATTTCCTTTGAAAGAGAAGCATTGAAAATGTTGACCAGATGTTGGCCGATGACTGGAAGAGCTTGAGCTATAACATTTTGCGGTATCCCGTCGTCACTCTTCGCCTACGAGGAGAAATGTGCAACAGCTAAGACCACGTCCGGAAAAGTAATTTTACTGAAAGTAAAGCCTTCATCACTAGCTGACGTTATAATTTCGTTTAAATCCTCTTCGCATTCTTTGGCCGAGACCGAGATACGTGCAAAATGTGAGTTTAATTCTTCTGGGGAAAACCCGTGGAGTTCTTCGCGAGCCCGACTTTGCGGTAGAAGACCTAAACTTCTTAATTCATTCCAGATATCTTTCCCGCTGCCAAGTGCCTCGAATATTTTATTTTGCATAAATGTGTCATGCGCTTCTTTCGATCGTTGTTCGACTAAAAGCGCAAGCTATTGGCATTCTTTCCGGTGTTCGTGATTACGAGTTCTAATATATCTCCGACGTGAAGCATCGCGTTTATCGTACAACTCTTTAAGTTCCGCGTCAACCTACGGTGATTGATTTTTTTTGGGGGGCCGGAATTCTTTGACTTGGGCTACTTCATCTAAAGCCTTCATGATATTCTTGTTTAGATGTTGTAGATGGGAATCAATTTCTGCATCTGTGCAGTTAAGAGGTGACCAATCGCATTCATTTAAGCGAGCCAGAAGTTCTTCTTGTCGTACGGCCTTGAAATTACAATATGTAAACTTCCCTAGGGTGTACCTCTGAGGAACTGGCAAGTCAATAACAACATCAATTATGTTGTGAGTGTTACAAAAAGTAGCCGCCATATTATTCGAGTCGACTCATCATCGTCGACAAAGATTACGTCAATCCAAGTGTGAGATCCGCTATCTTGATGATTAGTCGCGGCAGGCTCAACGAGCTTTAAAATGAGTTCACATGCTAGTTGTTTTAAGAATATTGCTTCCGGATCCGTTGCTAGGATGTTTGCATCTCCCATGATCATTAGATGCGCAAAGCCTACTGAATGCCGCTTAAGAGCTTCAGCAAGATCGGAATCAATAAGCTCGGCATCCAGGGGTCTATAAATAACAGCGACAAACACGGGGGGGCGACGAGCCCTGCTACACACGACACATTATGTACTCAGGAACTTTCGGCTTTCCTTCATCCAATGAAATTGCCGACGTACACAAAATTGTTGCTTTACACATGTTACTTACGTACAGCAGGACTCCTCCACCCTGCATGTTCCTATCCTATCTGATCAAAGAATAACCATCAATCTGAACACAATCATCAGCAATGCTAGGCCCGAGACGCGATTCACCAATGCCAAACAGATAATATGAAGAGTGAGAGAGTAGGAATTGTCGAAAAGCAGTTATATGTTTTATCAATGAGTTTGTGTTTAAAAATCCTGTCTTAAGTCCGACAGAATGTACCTCTCGCGCGATATCGCTATCTAGTCACGGAGCAGCTTCATTGTTCGCTTCGCGTGATGCACACGCGTCGTCGGATAAGCTTACTACTGCAGAATTTTTATTTTTACTTATCGTGTCCTTAAGCCTTGTAGTCCCGGTAGATATGACAATCGCTTGTAAATCCGCGGCGGTCACAATCAGTTGCGATGTCTCCCCATCTCGCAGCTTGGCCAGGAAACGACCTCCTCTATGCCAAAAATATTTAAATTGCAAACCTCGTGCAACTGCTTTTAAGCTTTTATATTGGGCAAATTTATCTTTACTTAGCATTTCGTTAATAAAGATTTTCCCGTTACTTATATTTTCAGTTATTTCCTGATCAAGCCCAGAGACATTGACATCTCTCGTGCTGAAACGCGTAAATTTATGCTTAGCAAGCATTATCTCCTTAACAATTTTATGGTCGGAGAGCCTAACTACCCACGGACAATGATGTTTTACAGATCTAGAGTGGCAGGGCATTGTGCATTTTGGGCATATATTCAATGGCTGTATGCATGGTTTATCGCATACAATACATTTGCTATTATTGCCCACACTAGAGTTTGTTGACATCGTGACAGCTCAAATGTTTACTACTGTCACGAGTCAGAGTAGGTAGCTCGACGCGTTTGTTTTTGATTTTAAAATTGTATCTACGTTTGATTTCAATCTGCTCAACCGCTGCTGAGGAAATCGATCAGAATTCGTTGATGCACGTGCACGGCATCAGCTGCAGAGACGGGCCAGTGCGGCAAGAGTCGAGAGCTGCAGAGAAGATGATGTCTTTATAGCACTCCCTCATCCAGAGATTCACTCAACCGGCTACACGAGCGTGCGCATTCCATCGAGGCTTGTGTCCATCTATTTTTCCTCTATTTTTTCTGCTCCCACAACTTCACATGAGATTCTTCACTTCTACACACTAATACAATACCTCCTAGTACGAGAGCGTGGCTAATACCAACAAAAAAATCCACGAGACGGACGATTTAAGTAACTTCCGCTACCAAAAAAAGGAATGAAAGTTTTATCGCTTTCGATTGTTGCTAACGACGGTTGATTCTTAAGAATTAAAATATATTAAAATAAATAAATAAAAAAAATAATAGTTGATAACTAAAGTCACAAAAATAAAAACGAAAAGCGCACTCTTAAGAAGATAACTTAATACAAAGAAAAGTACGATACGTAAAGGTAAAAAAAGTGCATTCGGTCATAAGTTCTAAAACTCCTGGTTTCCGCTGGCTAAGAGCGCAAGACTTCTTGCTCTAATAGTTTCCGGAAGCACGGACGAAGAAATGTTGCTCTGATGTTGTTCGGAACATTATTCCATAAACTTGCTGATCTAGCGACAAATGAAAATTGATAGCATGTAGATGACGCTCCAGGTATGTGAAGATCAAGTGCTGATCGGCGTTTTGAGCCGGCCTCGTCAGCTCTACGCAAGACGAATTTCGAAGCAAGGTATTCCGGCTGCTGGACCTTGAGTATGGATCCCAGCAAGCATAGGCTGAGGAAGTCCCGTCGAGCTGCGTATGGCATTATATTATGTGCGTGGTATATAGGTGTGATGTGGTCGAATTTTCTGGTATTCGTCGCGAATCGTAGAGCGGCATTCATGCAACGGGTGAGTTTGATCGTCAGCTCTTTGGAGAGATGCAAGAACAGCCCCGCGCAATAGTCGATGTGTGCAAAAATCAGCGATTTGACCAGCATCATCTTACAATCTTGAGGTAAGTAGTCATGGCACCGGCGTAGCCGTGAAAGCATAGAGAAACATTTCCTGGATACCTCTGTACTATTCGCTCTCCACGATAAAGTGTTGTCTAAAACGACTCCCAGGATTCTTAGAGAGTCGCACACCTCGATATTTTGGCCGTCTAAGACTGGCTGTGGCAGATTTAAGCCTTTTAGCCTGCTTATGAATCCCCGAGTACCAAACCAGGCGGCTTTAGTTTTCATAGAGCTTATTTTGAGTTCATTATTAGTAGACCACTCTGCCAACTTTGCTAGATCGGAATTCACAGCCTTAATGATTTCATGTGCATCATTAATGTGTCCCTGGTAGTAGAGAGTGAGATCGTCAGCGTAGGAATGGTACTTGCAATACCGTAGCACTATTGGAGCGTCGTTGACATACAGCGAAAAGAATGAAGGGCCAAACAGACTACCTTGAGGGACTCCCAAGCTGCGCTCGAGTACTGCTGACGTTTCGGCTGAGGGTCCTACAACTACTTGGGTCCGTTGGCAAAGAAAGGAGCGAACCCAGTTGCAAGCAGAAAACCCAACGTGTTTGAGTTTCACAACTAATAGGTCGATATTAATCAGATCAAAGGCGGCTGTATAGTCAACCGCAGCGACTAGAGTGATCATTTCATTGTCGATTCCCCAACGAATCTCGTCCACAACATTGATAAGTGCCGTGTGGGTGCTGTGATGTTTCCTGAAGCCGGATTGTAAAGGGTCGAGTAAGCTGTTCTCTGAAACGAATTCCAATAACTGTTTGAGAGCCACCGCCTCAAGCAGTTTCGATGTTACACATAATATGCTGATTGGCCGATAATCTTTAGGCATGGACGGCTGCTTGACTTTCGGCAGGGGGCGTATGAAAGCGTGCCTCCAGCTGGATGAAAAAGTGCCTGACTGCAGCGAACAGTTAAAGATGTCAACCAGTGCAGGGATAATGACGTGTAAGGTTTGCTTAAGAAAAGTGAGAGGGATATCATCTGACCCACGTGCGTTTGACCGTGTGTGACAGATCGCCTCTAGGAGGTCCATGTCGGTGATGTGACGAAAGTAAAAACGCGATTTTGGTGATATTCTTGCATACATGCGGCGGTCGCACAGCAGGGTAGGGCTATCATTTCCGACAAAATGTTTATTTAATCCGTCAACTGAAATAACTAGATCGGCAATATCACGGTGTTTAGATTTGAGCCCCAGTTCATCGACGATTTTCCACATCTCTCTTCGGTCTGAACACTCAAGAAGCTTGCGGCGATAGTAGGCGGCAATGGTATTTCGGATCTCCGATTTAGCTCTGTTCCTCAAACGTTTATATTCGTCGCGGTCGGCCTGGTGGCCCGAGCGCTTAATCCGTTTCCAAGCTTTGTTCCGTGCACCTATCACAGACTTGAGGGCAGTCGTCATCCAAGGAGACGGACGTTTCTTAGCGCGAAAAGAGCGATAGGGAGCGTGTTTATTGTAGAGCTGGAGCAACAGTGACGTGAAAATCTCTACTTTCGAAACGACGTCGTCCGCTTCGATGATTTGACCCCAGTTTGCTGCTTGAAGATCGGTTTCGAACTGATCACTGTTGAAATACTTGAAGGAGCGGCAAGTGATGAGCCGAGCGGGGACCGGCTTTATGGGAAAAGCAAGCGTCGTGAACAGCCCGTCATGAAAATGAACAACTTTAGACATATCACTGACACAGATATAGTCGATGGTTGTGTGAGCTGGATCCCGATGGAAAGTTGGTTGAAAAGGTAGAGGTTCAAGGCCACAGGTGTGGAGGGAGTCTTGTAGAATTCTGCGGGGTGTTGAAGGTACTGCCCAGTTGATGTTAAAGTCACCAAGCACTAGCAAGAAGTCATGGGCAAAGTTACTGTTAAACAAGGTCTCTTCGACATCAGACCAAAAGTCAGCTTTAGGAGGGCTGTACACAACTACACATACGACCGTTGCCGAGGCTATACAGAGCTCTACAAGTAGAAACTCTGGTCTGCCGGTATGCCTTTCGAGCGAGCGTGCAACGATACGAGCTTTTATATAATCACACACATACAGAGCTACGCCACCTCTGATCAATCCGATTCGGTCCGCGCGTAAAAGGTTATAAACCGGAATTGAGACGAGACGAGCGTTAAAGGTAGGTTTTAGTCAGGATTCACTTATGGCTGCTAAATGAATATTCTTTTCTAAAATAATTGATTGTATGTCGGTGAAGTGCTCCATTTTCTTTCTGAGTAGCGGACATTTCGCTCTATCGGTGGCAGCGTGATCGTTGATGGAATAGCTCGCAGCTTTACAATTTACGCATGATAACGAGGTTTTCGTTTTACAATCTTTGGACGCATGTTCTCCGGCGCAAAAGCTGCAGTACAGCTTATTGGAACAACCGCCTGCAACGTAGCCGAAACTTTGGCATTTAAAGCATTGCAGAATAGAGATGTGATCGCTGATTCTGCACGCAGTCCAACCTATGTAAATTTTCCGACGATTTAACAGATGTTCTCTAAAGGACGGCTTAATTTCGATTACGCAGGAGCGATGCTTTTTATTTTCACGGACGGTGTACAAATACACGATCTTAACATCTTCGGGCTCGAAGGACGGCGAATTTTGCTCGACAATGCTTTTCGCTATAATTTCTTCCGATAATTCGATCGGGATATCGTGTACTATAAGACGCGAATTTCATTTGCTATCTGGCTTAATTTCAAGGCCAACCGCCGCGAGACCAGGACAATCACGCAAGGTATCCAGAGCATTTCCATCGACCCTGACCGTGCTATTAGGCCCAAAGGTAACACGCTGCACATTAATTTTAAGCCCTGCGGGATTGATTTCCTTTAAAAGCACAGCTTTTATCTCTTTCGATGATGGAAAATTTTCGCGTTTACTTTCAATAGGCCCTATTGTTAACTGCTCGGAGTTGACGACTTTAAAAGATCGGTCACGGTCGAGAGAGATTTTATTGGCCTTTCGCGATGTAGTGGAGGTTTTTGCGCGGTGCCTCACGACTTCCAAAAATAGCGCGTTATCAGTGGAGTTTTCCGGTAGCGTGGCTTTAGTGATTTGCGAGACAGCATTGTCAAGGAGGTTGCACGCACGATAAATCGTTTTCTCACACAAGGAGGCGACGCATTCGGAGGCTAACTTATTTAAATAAGCGCTATATAAGGCGGTTATTGCATCACTAATAACAGTTACATATTCTCGCAATTTCTTTCTCCCGTCGGATAGTTTTGTGCCAATATAATATAAAAGTTCATCGCGGGAAACACTCACTTTATCGAGAATATTGTTTACCGCTTCAACGGTCAGATGGGCCGGGTTCGTGTTGACATCATCGTCTCGCTTTCTCTTTGTTGTTGTTGATATCGGAGAGGTATCCATTGACATGTCGGAACAATTGGTATCACGTACAAGTCATGCCTGACAGGTGTCGCTGGTACTTACGATATACGTGATTAATATCCAGGTAGCTTCTCATCCAAGGAGTTTAGCAGAACGGTAGAGATCGTTCCGCCCTTGCCTGCGCTATACGGAGGATGGTTCAAAGTGCCCAGGGACCGCCGAAACGAAAGATTCACTGAAAAGCGACGTTAAGCACTACTAGACAACTCCGAAAGAGAGCGAGAGAGAGAGAGCGATAGTATCTCGCGCATTATGTACCACGCATGTGGCGTGGTGCGTATGTGGCAGTCAAGGAAAGCGTAGGTTTTCGGAAAAAATGGCGCGCATTGTGGGAGCACATATGGTGATCGCTGTGACAGCCTATAGTGAAAACATTGGTAACGAGAGCACGTAGAGATCTTTGTTCCGGTGTTTCTCTTGCGGCGTCAATTGGTACGTTAAAGTAGAAAGAGATTGAATTGAATGTATTTGAAATAATAAAAAACAGTTACGTGTTGCATCATATCAAGATTTAGTTGATCATTTAAATTATACTGCAGATAACGAGAATTGTCAAGTAGGTAAAATGGTTATATTGCCATCGACATTCGTTGGTTCTCCTAGATATATGATGCAAAATTATCGAGTTTCTATGGCTATAGTTCGTAGTAAAGGAAAGCCCGATTTGTTTATTACGATGACCTATAACCCTAATTGGAGGGAGATTCTAGATAATTTGCTATTAGAATAACAGATATCAGATCGTCCTGATATTTGTGCCCGAGTTTTTCACTTAAAGAAAGAACATTTATTGTCTTTATTAAATCAAGGAAAGTATTTTGGTGCTGTAGCAGCTCATGTACATGTTGTGGAATTTCAAAAGCGAGGTTTACCACACGCCCATATTTTGGTTACCTTAAATGATGGATACAAGTTGACAACCGTTCAAGATATAGACAAATATATTTCTGCTGAAATTCCTGACCATGGGAATGATTCTCTATTATACAATATTGTTGTTCAGAATATGATGCATGGTCCGTGTGATAGCAGATGCCTTGTTAACGGTAAATGTTCCAAGCATTATCCAAAAGAATTTCGAGATGAAACTGTTATATCATCTAATAGTTATCCGTATTATAGACGACAAAATAATAGAAGAACAATAATTCGTCATAATCAAGTGGTAGATAATCATCACCTAGTACCATATTGTTCTGGATTATCACGTATATTTAATTGTCATATTAACGTTGAAGTAGTATCCAGTGTTCGATCAGTAAAATATTTCTATAAGTACGTGTATAAAGGCTATGATGCCGCAAACATAACATTTTTTTTTAACTCCTGTTTATTATTTACAATCTGTCGAGTGACATTAAGTACATTTACATTAAAATAAGCAACAAACAAAATATAGAAGAAAGAAAAGAAATAAATATAAATATCACGTTTTCAGCAAATATCCCATTGGACAATTCTACTTTGTTTTTACATTTTAAATAAGTAAACTGTATTGTGTCAATTTCTTGACTGTATTTCTTTCAGTTTATTGTTGTATAACTTTTAAGCCTTGAGTGGTTGATTTTTTTGTTCAGTATTTCTGTAGCTAGTTGATTCGGGTGATTATTTAAACGCATTACGTATCTTTTATACAGATTTTCGATTTCTCCTTGACAGCTGGAATTTGAAGATCTTTCTTAATAATTTCATTAGGTACAAACCACGGAGTATTTACTATGTTTCTTAATGTTTTTGCCTGAAATCTCTCTATTATGTCTATATTAGACTTTGAAGAAGTACCCCCAAGTTAAATTGTGATTTTATTTTCTAAACTCAACTGAGACTTTCCTCCTAAAAGCCAATACGTTCTCCTAAATTTTAAATTTAGTTGTTTGCGTTTAGTCCAAATATGTTCTCTCCATGTTAGACGTTGATCTAGATATATTCCGAGGTATTTTACTCGATTGCTTTGAGGTATAAAATTGTCGTTTAGTGTAACTGGAGGGTATATGCCTCTATGTAGGGTAAATGTTATATGAGTAGATTTACTTTCGTTTACTTTAATTCTCCAGTTCTTAAGCCACTTTTGTGCTTCATGTAGATAATTTTGTATCTGATTTGCTGCTATGGCTGCATCTGAGTGAGATGTAAGTGTAGCTGTGTCATCCGTCTAAGTTGCAGTAATGATATCTTGTGTTGTTGGTAGATCTGCTGTGTATAGAAGATAAATTGTTGGACCTAATACACTGCCTTGTGGAACTTCTCCTTTGATTAGGAACCAACGCGTTGTTTCTTCATTATATTTGACCCTGAAGGTTCTATCTTCTAAGTAGGATTCTAATAATTCATAAAGATATTTGGGGAGATTTTTCTTCAATTTGTGTAGTAGACCTTCATGCCAGACTCTATCGTAAGCTTGAGCAACATCCAAGAAAACTGCTGAACAGTATTGCTTATCCTCCATTGCTCTTCTAATTTCAACAGCAATTCTATTTACTTGCTCTATCGTTGAGTGTTGATTTCTGAAACCAAATTGGTGTGCCAGAATTAGTTTTCTAGATTTTATTATGGGATTTAATCTGGCAAGTATTACTTTTTCACAAATTTTTGAAATAACAGTCAAAAGACTTATAGGTCTGTAAGAGGTTACAAGCCCTATGTTTTTGCCTGGTTAAGGAATTAAGATTATTTGGGCCGACTTCCATCGAGAAGGAAAGTAGCACAAACGGAAACAGGCATTCATTAATATTGTTATGTATCTTATTGCAATGGGAGGAAGCTCTTTGATCCTTTTACCCGTTACGTTATCATAACCAGGAGCTTTTTTATTTTTAATATTTTTAATTGTGTTAAATACTTCCTTTAATTTAACTGATTTATGGTGAATTTTCTTCCGTAGGCTGATGAGACGTACTAAGAAGCTCTTTTTCCTCTATTTCTGTAATTTCTCTCACGTTTAGTTCGAAGACTGTGCATAGATGATTTGCAAAGGTATTGGTTTTTTCTACGTCTGTTCTCGCCCAATTTCCGCAAGGCTGTCTAATAGGAGGTATAACATTTTTTGGATTTTTGATGCGTCTTGTAGCTTTCCATAATGAATAGTCTGTTGCATCAGTTGGTGTAAGGTTTTGCAAGTAGTTTTGAATGTAATTATTTTTCTCTTCTTTTAGAATGTCCTTGATTTCTTTTGTAGCTTTGTTGAGTTTAGTTTCATCCGAAGTAGATCTTCTTGCTGTCAGATTTTTCTTAGTTTTCTTTTTCTTTGAATTTTTTGTATGATTCTACTTGGGATATTGCTAGGGTATGTTTGAGATTTAATTTCTGTAGTAGATTCAGCAATTGCTTCGTGGATAGTTGAGTTGAGAAGTTCGATACCATTTTCTAGATCGCTAGCACTTTTAAGAGGAATATTGCAGAATAAATGATTTTCTATGTATTTTCGGAAATTCTTCCAATTAATTACTTTATTGCAAGTTGCATTTGTGACTATTTGTGAGTGAAGACTAATTAAGATTGGCAAGTGATCAGATGATAGATCTAAACAAGTTTTTGCTGTGAAATATGAGCTGCTAATACCTTTTACTATCACAAAATTAATTAAATCAGGAATCTTGTTTTTATCTGCAGGTCAGTAGCTTGGGTCACCTGTAGTTATTGGGATACAGTAATTTTTTTCATTGCTTCATACAGTTGCTTTCCTCTGGGAGTCGGGATAGGTAATCTTGACCCCCCACTAGGGGTGTTTTGCATTAAAATCGCCACCGGCTACAAAATCGGTATCCAAAAGATTGAAAAAAATTTAAGAAAACTTCTTCCTCGATTATATGATTAGGTGGACAATATAATGCTGATAGTGTGATCGCTCCAGTTCGATCTTCTACAGTAATGTTAGTGGCTTGGAGATAGTTTTCTTTGTGGTTTATGTTCTCGTAGTGTTTTATTGTTTTTTTAACAATTACAGCTGAACCTCCGTGAGCTTTGTTTTCTGGATGATTG
>JAWWEQ010045276.1:0-16904 GCA_035583055.1 Torymus tubicola | reverse complement strand
TATATATATACATACACCAAACCTCTCGAAAACCTCGCACCGCACACACCAACCGTCGAAAATTTTCGCGCTGCATCGGCACGCGCGCTTTTATATATATATATACAGCTCATACACATTCCTGAAGCGTATACGCGAACGCGCACACGTCTTTGTGTACTCACCCGTTGTCGTCGTCGTCGTCGTCGAATTCCGCGCGTCGCGTGTATATATACACCGAGGATCTCGCGCCGGGCATATTAAGCAAGTGAGTGACTGAGTGCGAGAACACAAAGCCGTTGTTTCCAGCACGACGCAGTATATATATATATATATACTATGCGCGAGGCGCTTTATTTTTCATTGTTTCTCGCGCGAGTACGCGGGAGTGTGTCTATGAGAACGATTTTTCGAGTAGAGGAGCGAGTTGTTGTCTGCTACGTGTTGTGTGTATACATGTATGTATGTGTATATATATATACGTTAGGCGTCGTTTCATTGTGAACTCGAGCCGCTTTGCGGGATTTTTGTCTGTACATGTGTGTGTCGGAGGTTGAGTGGCGGAGGAGTAATTGAAATGTTAATTTCGACGGGCTTGGAAGGGCTGGAGTTGAAAGTGAAGCGATGATGTTGTGGATGTTTTGTAAAGGTTTTTTTAAAGGGTTCGTTTTGATGTGAAGTAATTTTTTTCGATTTCTTTTTTTTATTTTGGATTCGAATTTCCGAAAACATCATTTTATTCAATAATAAGACGACCAAAAGCGATAATTTCAAAATGCTTTGATAAAATCGATAACCGCGTGATAATATGTAAATGAACATAGTTCAAAACTAAACATCGTTATGGCGTTACTCATCGCTGAAAATTTATAATTAATTTATAATTATTTTATCATTGAAATTTCCAAGTACATGCGTGCGAGACTGTATAATGTATAACTTTGTTAAAGTCCTTAACAAACATGGTTTTAAAAATATCGCGATTTTATTCCCACTATATTATAATTATTTTATTAGAACTCAGCTTTTAGTAACAATTTTAATTAAAAAAAAAAGCCGTTCCTAAAAATGAAAATTAAAACAAGTCGCAAAACATTAATTACAGCTTTGACGCAACAAGTTAATCACTTTCGGAAAAACGTGTATAACTATGTTTGAGCTCTCATTTTAATAGAAAGTCATGCGTTTATATATACATAGGTATACACATTTTCCGCGAAAATAAAATACCACAGCGTTATATCCTTACTGTGTTATACAATGACGTATTGTGTACGCAAATTCGTACATACTATCTTTCACCCGTACAACGCACTTTTTATCCTTACGACTATCGCGATTGCAACTTATCATGTATATTACCACGCAGTAGTCGCCTATGGAATTCTCATACACGATAGCCATCGGTGAGAAATTCCCTCTTTTTTCTCTCTCTCTCTCTCTCTTTCTACCGTGTCCTAATGAAACGTCCATTAGGATTAATATATAGCTCTGTATAATTACGACTTAGAACGACTTAATAATAAAGCGTTCCACACATGTATACCTATATCATTAATTAACCAACTTGGTTATACACTATATACGCGTTATATATACTTTTGCAGAGGAACACGAGCATTTCGGCTGTCTCAAAGTTCCGCCTCGTAAAAAGCCCTGGTATAGTGTACACGGATACTATACTTGCGTGTATATACAATCCTATATCTCAGCGCGTTATCTAAATTTAATTTGCATTCGTGTGTACAAGCGCGTAGGCGGCGCGGTATATATACGCGCTGGTGTAACTGCTGTAATTTAGTTGTGCAAGTTGCTGCAGGAAATCTCGTCGGAGGAAATTGTTTATCGTTATATATATGGTTAATGCGTGATAGCTCATGTCTTTCGTCACTCGTCTCCTACATATATAATATATTTAATATAATGACTTGAAAAATTAGCATTTTGCGCAGCAGAATTGTCGCTACAGATTTGTGTCCTTTCAGAATTGACATTATAACGTTTCGTCGCGGCGTGTGGGCCGTTAATATATAGTAGTACATAACATCTATAGGCGATATTATCGTGTATCATGTTCTAATTATGTTTATGTCATCAATCAATTACGAAGGAGTGTGTCATTTCACAATATCAGCTATATAATACGCGTTCGTTAAGAGTTATTTATGTTTCCTGATGATATATATCCATAAATTATTTCTCATTGTCCTCGCTGCTTTTACAATATACAATACCAAATTGATTAGTGCAGTAATTTAAAAACTATTTTTCCATATATCTCTATATATATCACAGCCGATCATCATTGCTTATATATACGAACATTTTAAAAATACAGCGAGATTGAATTGACCTTTGAGTATATATAGTAATGCATTTAAAATGAGCTTTAACCCCGACGACGGCACGCGCTCGCGTGCGCTTATAGAAAATTGGACAAGAAGTTACGACACTTTTCCCGACGCGCTATCAAGATTATCCCTAATGAAAATCCTTCTTTCGCATAAAGCAGCGAAATTTTTCAACTATACTCAAAGTTCGATAAAAGTCTTTCTTTCTCCCTCCCTTTCATTATATATATAGTATACATAAAACAGAATCATGATGCGACATACAAATTAGCATCACTCGCAAATTGCGAGGAACTCTCAGGCGCGAGTTTTTGGCTCTGCTGCAGGGCGTCGACACGCTCCTGTGAATAATAACAACAACTACCACGTGACGCGTCGTCTTATCCAATGTCTTATCTGCAAGGAACTAACGTATACATATATAGCTGGTCTCTCAGGAAATGCAGTTAAAGTTAACAATTTACAATAGGATAGCGTGTAACTTTTTGTACGCCGACCCTCTTATATATATACACACCCCATGCAAACGCGAAACAGAAGCGAACGAGTACAGCGCAAAACTTAAACCTTGTCCCTTATATCTGATGAAAAGTTCGGACAGTAGAAAACGTTGCTTTGTGCAGTCCAAGTTATATAGCAATTTATAATAGTGAGAGAGAGGCAAGTATATATACGTGTGTGTCCGCGTCGAGCACTTGGTTTTATCTGTCGTGACTTGTATATAGTCACTTTTCTATATCTAATATGTGTGTGTATGTGTGTTTGTGTGAAAGAAGTTTCGGCAGATGCAGTCGCCGGAAACTTTCTTCACTTTTTGAAATTAAATGCTGCTGGCATGTTTGTATACCGCGAATGTTTGTACGTTATACGTATATATATACACGCTATACCGTGCGGGTGCACACTCGGAAGGAGATTTTTGGGAAAGTAGTTCGAAGATTTGTGGTTATTGAGGAATTTTCGAATGGATTCGAATGTTATGTGTGCTGAGGTTTGCATATAAGTTTGGTTAGCGACGCTTGTGTGGCTGCAACGTGGAAGGGGGGAGGTTTGTTTATTTTCTGAAAATGTAACAATCGACTTTCCCCTCCGAGGTTCTATATATACATATATATACATTACGTAGTCAGCGTAAACTCGTGGATCTCGTTGCACATATATATGGAATGCATTTGTGGTAATGTCTTCTGTGCGGCATATATATGAGAAAACATTTTCGCATTTAAAACAATGTATAGATTTGAATTTCAACGTCGATATATTTTAAAATAGAATGCGAGCATTTTACTAAAAATACATTATTAAATAGAAGCTCCAAAATACGTACATGTATGCATGTGTATATTATAGAGTTTAAAATAGACAGGATGTATCAATCGATTTTCTTTTGTCATGAATAAATGATTTATAAGTATACTGCAGTAGCAAAAATAAATGCTCTGAATATATTAAACGAATGAAAGGTTTCAAATTAATACATTGGGATAGCTGGTATATATTGTAAAATTCGCTGAATTATGAAATAAACAATTAGCGTAATGTAAAACAATTGTTTTCATGAATTTTATCTCAAATATTTGGTATCAAACAAAACTTGGAACTGCGTGCGTCGAATAAATAATAATTAAATTTCTCGGTAGAAAAGTCCTTTTATTCTTGGTACCTGACATTTTATGATTTCCAAGAAAACGCGTACAAAAAGCCACAACGAAATCTATATTTTTGCGAAAATATACATTACCGAGTAATACAAAGATATATTATTGTGTTTGACTCCTTTCAATTTATATCAGCAAAGTGTAATTTTTATGCAATACAACGTTCCAAGGATCCCAAACACCACAAATTTATTATCTCATAAAATTATTCCTCCAAACCCAATCCACCCCGTCGCATAACCCCCCTCCCCCTCCCTAAAACAATTTAATCACTTGCAACAAACTCCTCATACAATATCTTCCCTTGATTCCCACTAATTCACCTATATTAACCACCTCCAAACTATTTTCATTTCGCTATATATACTATACACACAGCCACTATATACACCTTATAGCGAAGGTTCAACCGCCCTCAACTGTGTCCTCCTTCTCGCGCAGCCCAGCGTGAAATTCACGCTCCCCTTTCGTTATACACTCGCATATCCGCCCGCATACTATATACATATATGTATACACATCTTACCTTGTGCGTTCTTGATAACGCACACATATATACACACACACCGGGCGCTCACGATAAAACGCTATCGCGTATCCTCCGATAACGCGTATACGTACGTTATATATATATATATACACATAATATACGTACGAGAAGAAGTGTAGAAGCATTTCTACCGCGTCAGTCGTGTGAAATGCGGCCTGTCGTCGTCGTCGTCGTAGAACACCGGTATGAGATCGGAGGCAAGCATCAAGTACAGAGTGAAGCGCGAGCGCAGCGCGACCCGGAACCGTGAGTAGTAGACATCACGTGTATATATGTATAGTGTTGAGTATATGTAGACATAGACGAGGTGTAAAGAGACTTGGCGATGTGTCGCATCATATATATAGGGTGAATGTAGTGTATAGGCAACAGCAACCTACTTCGCGTAAGGGAGACAAGCAAGCGAGCGAGCGGGTGTCGGATTACCGATTGTGATTTATGGATGCACACTATACTGTGTCTCATTCTCTTTCTTCTTTCTCTCTGTTTATGGTTTCGTCGCGTGTGTTTTTTATATGTTTATATATACATACTTTGATTCTGTTTGGACGTTGTGTGTATACAGTAATATATAGCGCGGTGATAATGGCGCATCGTGATCTATAGGTATATACCTGTGCACGTGTGTGTGTGTGTATAAGAGCAACGCTTATCGAATTGCGTGTATTGATGTGTACACTGTGCATTCTTTTTCGCCTCGATGAATGACCGTGAGTGCGCTTTGATAGAGCGAGGTAGTGTGTGTGTGTGTGTGTGTGTGTGATGAGCTTTAGGAATCAGGTGTAATAAAAGACCTGGCAATTGAACGCGCACGGATTTGTGAGTTTTTGGGGTCGGTTTTGAATAGGATATAAATATTCGGTTCGTAATGGTGCTGGATAAATCGTATATAGTAAAGGAAGATTTAGAGAAATATTTTGGAGTGGATTTTTTTTTTTTTAAATATTGGTTTTGTGATCTAACTAAAAACATGAAATTTATCACGAGTTCGAAGAGGAAATTTTAATACGTTTATCGTTAATATTTACAATTTCGAAGTGAAATTACTAAAATTTAACGTAAAGGGAAAATGTACATTATATAATCCATATTATACATATAAATATATAATTATACAGTGCCAAAATAAATCAAATGTGTCATAAAAATATTTTCAATATCCCATTAGAAAATCTAAGAAAGTATATATATATACGTTTGACCGGGATGGTATTTGTAACATCCAATATGAGATTCTAACTTCTGACATGTTAGAATTAATTTTCAAGTCTTTGGTGAATAAGTTAAAGTAGGGCGAACTTTATAAGAGGGAAAAATCACTTTTGAAACTTTAAAGAAATTGTTTTTACAGAGAGAAATTCAAACGAAGAGTGACGCGACAACGGGGGTGGATCACGCGGAAACAATTTTCTCACGATATATTATATAGTGTATGTTTCAGATAGTCGAAATTTCAAATGTAGAATTTCTTGCGATTGAACGAATGAAACCGATGGATTATACTTTTCTCGGTTTATATATATCAGGGATTTACAGATTTATTCTAATAAAATATTTAAAAATCGAGAAACACACTCCGTTAGCTAATTATTGGAAATTGTAATTTAATATTTAATCACGCAAAAGTCTCGCGTTGAAATTGAAATGTTTATGGAATTAATGCGAGTGCATTTTATATGCGATGAAAAGATTTAAAATACTGTCGCAGTCGTTTTACGAACAATGGCTATCGCATTACATGCTTTATATACATATATATATGTACTACAGTAGAAAGAAAGTATCTTTTGTCAGCCATCTACTTTTATTCCAACCCAGAAATATGTTTTCTCTACAGTTGCATTACATACGCTGTAACATTTTAATATATAATTTAAAAAACACTTGAAATTTATTAAAACCCTACATTTTTTTTTAAAATAAACATCTGTCAGCGTTGAATTATTATGACTTTTTAATCCCAGAAAAGTATCCTACACCACCCACTATATCACCAACGACAAAAGCTGAATCAAATTCTCGCTTCATCATTATTATCACGATCATATAACGTACACAAACCATCTCATTCATCTCACCATATATACCTATATTTACTCTCCAACACACTTCTCCCTCCAAAAATAAAGACTATTCTAACCAAACGACAATTCTTCCATCTTTTTGCAGAATCTGCGGACGACATAAAAGCACCGACAAGTCGCGATGAACCGAAGTCGAATAACGCCGTCCATCATCAGGACAACTGGCGGACGGGTAGCTCACAGGAATCGGAGGACTCGTCCGCTACGAGCGCAGGCAGCGGTAGTGGCGCGGTACAGCAGCCAACGATCGATCAGGCTCAACAGACGACGCCAGGTAGATACACACACACATACACACACTTATATTACTCTATCTCCGGTTCTCTTCACGCGAGTTGTTCAATTTCACATCGGTGCGATGATGAGACGTATCTCTAGGTGTATATATATAGGGTTACGTTCGATGTGGAAGCAAGATTCGCAACTTTGTTTAGGAGAGGTATAGAGAAGAAAATACCTCGAGGGGTACGCGCGAGCTTGCGCGTGCCTTCCACGAGAGAGAGAGAGAGAGAGAGAGAGAGAGAGAGAATAAGGGATGCTTTTAGTTAATGAAATTGTTTAGAGAGAGAGAGATACATAGAGAGAGCGAGTTGAGTTGAGCGTCTGGCACGACGACTATACGTGGAATTGCCTTTGTGCGCTGCGAGATATGACCTGATTCTTTGCCTGGCATCTATATATATATAATGCATATAACAATGTACAATAATTTAGTCGCGTTATTCAACGGCGATTTTTCGAAACATTCTTCTTCTTCTTTTTCTTCCCTACGGCGTCGAACTATACACCAGTCAACCTTTTGGAAAAGTGATTGAACAAAGGCGCCAATCAGACCTTTTCTCTCTCTCTCTCTCCCTTTCTGCTTTCTACCCTCAGCTCACTGAGTATCCGCAGGCGCAGGCGCGCGCTTGCGAATTATACGGGTTCACTCGAGGTACTACTATTACTACTCTCGGAGCAAGCTCGAACGATGAGTTCTCCAAGTGTCGAATCGAGTTTCTCATCAGGCTTGGCATATAGGTATATACTTTCGAGGATTTTCGGCTGGGTTATTACACACGGCCGCGTCTTTGGATGCACTCGTTTTCCGCGCCCTAATAAACGTCAGAACGTTGATTGACGACAATTAGCGTGTGACATTAGCGTGTGCGCATGATTTTATACTATATATATATATATATATATCTATCTGTAGTTAGCGAGGGATAATAAAGAAGAATTATGATGCTGAAAATATACCGTGCTGGATTCTTTTTTTTTCACTGTTAGATGCACGCTGAATGCGGTGATTAATATTATTATTCTCGATCCAGTTTTAGCGAGGAATTCGAGGAGGAATCTGCTATTATTCATAGTATATTTTCGAGAATGAAACGAGGTTCATCGCGATTTTCGTGGTAAAGGGAAATTGTAGTTATTTATTTTCAACTAGATAGAGAGTAATGTGATACGAAATCCAATGAATAAGTCTGAGGTGAAATTACGCTTTACCTTTGATACTACGACGCCTTTAAGGAATAGGAATATTGCATAAACGCGGTCAAAGTTCGCGAGGAATCGATCTTACGTACCTGTAGATGTGTTTTGTAAGTTTCGTCCGAGCAGATCCGATTACTTTTCTACCCAAGACGCATACGTTATAGTACCACAGTCGACACGTAAATTCATGAATTTTAATGGTACTTTTCGACTTTTGCAGATATATCCGGCGAAGAGTTGAATTTGTTATTCAAATTTTATATTATTTACGGTCTTTCGGGTATCGTCGAAATGTCCCAGTTTCCAATGCTCTTTTAATACATTTTGAATCTAAAAATAATCAAGATGAAAGGTGTTTTCTTTTAAATTTGATTTAAGCGAGTAGATAAAGTTCATATGTCACTAGTTATGAGCATATATTTAAGGTAAAATGTTCGAGATTAATGTACAACGTGTCTCTTTTTAATTTAACACTTTGAATAGTTTTCATTGACTTTGAATAGTTTTTAGAATGACCTACAACCCGAAATTTTCGAGAATACAAGTTGTTCATTTATTAGAAAGTTTTAATCATTCGAAGGTTAACGATAAGCGTTTAGTAAAAACTTTTACTTTTTGTATAATCAAGCACAATGAAAAATTTTATACTTACCTTTTGATAAGATTAAAAAACAAGAATTTCGAAGTATGACTAACAGAAATTAATTTCATTTTCAACAGATGTACAGCAGCGTTATCTCGTGGAAACGATTACGATGACGACTGTGACGGAGCGTCGTATAGTCCGTGAAATCAGCGAGGAAGAAACTCGCCCGACGATCGACGAAGCTGACAGCACCGCCGCCAACGCCGAGCGCCAACCTTCCATCGAGCATCAAAAGTCTCTAGAATCAGCTGACAAAAATGGTCCTCCTAATGGAGAGACTTCTGCGAAATCCGAGGGCAGTGACAGTTCGGAAAAGGAAAAATCCACACCGGAGCTGTCGCTAGCTTTCAAGTTGGGCACCTCATCCCTCGTTACAAACAGCCTGAAGCCAAACTCGGCAGTGAGGCAGCTGTTCCCTGATCCACGGTTCATTTCGCCACCCCCGGCGGTGGTGAAGAGCGTTTCGTCGGATTTAGAGGACGGGGCGTTGGATGAATCTGGTGATAATCAGAAGTTCCTCATCACCACCGAGAGCCTGAGGATGTTCGATGCTGTAAAGCGCTCGAAGATCGGCGCAGGTAGCCGCTCGGATTCTTCTGAGAGTGATTCCTCTATTAAACGCACGATAGAGCGCAACGCGCTGAGGCGCAGTCTCATTAAATACGATACCGGAGGCACGCTCAAGAAGAAGAACTTGCGAAGCAAGGATTTGACACTGGAGGAGAGAATTAGACAGTTGACTTGCGTCGACGAAGACGAGGACACAGCTGACAGCAGTGCTTCCGAAAATAATAACACTGGAAGGATAAATTCCCACAATAACAACAATAACAACAACAGTATGAACGTTAACGGTATGGTGGATAGAACGATAGAAGGAAATGGCTCCGATGAACAGGGCATGATGATGATGCATCAGCTTCCAGCAAGAACTTCACCTTCGGGCGAAGAGCGACCGAAGACTCATATAATACAGTCTCACAATAGCCACCATCATCACCATCATCCTGCTAATTCGGCATACAGAAAAATTACAGATCTGTTTGGACAGAAGAAGAATAATTCAGCGCCTCCGCCATCAGAACTAAACCTACCAGATATTGGATTAGGATCCAAACACAGTATGGCGATGAAAACCAGTGCTGGAACGAAGATGAACACTGAGGCGAGGAAACAGTTCTTGGCCAGTCTCGCACCTTTGTCCTGTGTTGCATCAAGCGGTGTCGATGGTAAAGACGATTACTACAGGATGCCAACGAAGATGAATGCAGGAGATAGGAACTCTGTATGCTATAACTCAGACTCGTCATATAGTCTAGAAGATATCGAGGCTGCACTTAGCGAAGGTATCCCTGCGCCACCAGATGTTACCAGAGGTACTCCAACATCTGCTGGCCCATCTATGGATGCATTTGGTAGTGATCCTACCGACGAATTGTTAGCATTTGTTGAACAAGACAAGTCCAGAACTGAGAGGATCAAGAGGCGGTACAACGATACTGACGAACATCATCGTAATGACAACAACATGGCTAATACTATTGAGATCCCAAAGAACGTAGTGAACCTAAACAATGATGACGACGATGACGATGACGACGAACTGAATGACTACGGGTTCAATCGAAGACCCTCGGTGCGAGGCATCAAGGCTCAATTCGAAACCACTAACGAAATCGTTAGACAGCTAAGAACTCGCAGTGCAGCTGCCAATTCTTTACCCGAAGCCTGTCGCCTTGGGTTCGCTGGTACAGGCCATGAAGATGACGTAGCGGCAAGCTCATCCTCGTCTTCAGACGTCTACCGAGTGACCTACACCAACGATATCCAGACTGACCCTAATACCATCAACCGCATCAACACCATGCAGCGTCAAATTAACGATATCTACCAGAGCATAGCCGAAGGCAACGTCACAGGCTTACTCGACCAGCAGCGTCCTGGTGCAGCGACTCTTTCCTACCTCGAGAGCACTCTACCCAGAACTATGGTACCCCAGCAGACCACTCCAGATTCGTGCCATCGATTACCCGACCACAAGAACGGTATTCAAGGCGGTTCTCTGCTTACTCCGGCGCGTATGTTACGAATAGCCGGTGGTGGTGATGGTGCCACAGCGGGTACGGCTACACCACCAGGTGTCTACAGTACTCTACCCAGGAACCACAGGCTTCCATCACAGCAAGTATCAGCCGCGTACTCGGCTGGCTACTCGTGCGGTGTGTTGCCAGGTAATGCAGCGGCTGCCGCTGCTGCAGCTGCAGCTGCTGGTGCCAAGTGTTACAGGACGATGTACTTCGTACCATACAACGGGATGTCGGATCCAACGTATCAGAATATACAGAGGATATTACCGCCACACTCGTCACCGACGAACTACGCGGAACATCTCGAGAGGTATCCCTATCCCAGGAATGGCACACTCGAACGACAACAGTCACAGACGAGATACTACGTGCGGCCTGCGACGATACCCGTGAGTATTTTACATCGTCTGAAATTCAAAGTTAATATAGGAGGGTTTGTGAAAGAGGAAAAGTAATTTTGAATTTGCTGAAATATTTCATTTGTAAGAGAGGTTCGGGAATATTAGAAATTTTATATATTTTTTTGTGTTATTGGAATATTTCATTTATTGAAATATCCAATTTTATGCATCAATAGTTCTTGACAAATTAAAATGTAGATGAGCAAAAGAACTATATGAACGGTGTTACTTTGAGATTAATTATATTTGTGAATGATTTTAATTAAAAATTTCTAAAAGGCGCACTAAACAGTGGTATGTGTATATATATATGATATCTACGTAATAATTGTCCTTTATATAAAATAAAGGAGTAATTTCAAATTTTCATTCTTCCACGCATAACTGCATATTAAACTGAAACTTCATGTGAAGGCTCTTATAGATATTTGCATTTTATTGTAATTGTTATACGGTTCATTATTATGCGACTGAAGATTTGCATTCATTGAAACGACTTTGTTAAACAGGCTCGAAAATTCAAATGTTTGAATACCATTATTATATATTACACCTGTTTCGTAACATTTGAATTTTATATTAAACAAGTTCCTTCCTCGGTCGCTTAATATAAATCAAAATGAGGACGCGAGAGAATTTGTAGAGAAAATATAATACTCTGTACCTTTGATATTTCACGTTACCCGCGGGATACTATTAATTAAGCTTTAGCGACGTTCAAATTTAGTTTTGCACCGACAGAAATTATTTACCAAGTGGTTCATTGTTTTGCTCAGTTTCATGCTTTTTGGCCCAGGAAAAGTGTTTGTAAAGACTTTTCAAATTAAAGTTTTAAATTAGGACGGGGGGAGAAACACTTTTACCTTTATATACATATAAAATTACTTTTTAAATTTCCTTCTTCACAGACTCCTACATATACATAAACTCTGTATACCGAATGCGAACTCACCTCCGTTAATTACTCCCTACGTGCATATACCATTTGCATAAATTTCCGCCAAAACCAGAAAAGAAATGAAAAATAAAATTCAACATTCTGCCCTCAACCGCACGCGACGTATATATAAAAAAAACAAGCTCGCAGACCTGGTTTACTTAACCCAGCGTGTCACGTCGACGACGACGACAACAACAACCACTTCTAATTCTATTTTTCGCCGGCTGCTTGCCACTTCAGAACACTCAGGCCACGTCCGCGGCGCTTCACCTTCACCTCCACCAAGCTGAGGAGTTCCAGCTTTCTGCTACCTCGACCGCTGCTCAACGCTCACAAACGTTACCTCATCACTCGTCGATGCAGCATCAAGTCCAGCAAGTCCAGCAACAACAGCAACAGGTACAACAACAACTCCAACAGCAGCAGCAGCAGCAACAACAACAACAACAACAACAACCACCACCACCACAACAACAGCAGTTGGCAACGTCGTACGTGCAAACATTGTCAGGAGCGACTTATTCTATCTGTCCACCACCACCGCCGTCACAGGCATCCGCGACTTATACCTATCAGATGCAGATACAAGGTATGTGTATTGTAGTGTATATGTGTATACGTTGATATGGTGTATGAGAAGAGAGAAGAGGGGGGGGGGACGAATATGTAGTTGTTCATGCGTGTATAGGAGACGAGAGGGAGAGGGAGATTTTACAGTTGGACGGAGCAGGAATGGGAATTTTGGTATTGACGGGTTTCGCGGGTGGTGGGTTGATTGGAGGAGGGAGGTAGATTGGGATACGGTGGGTGAGCGCGATCGGTCGTAAATGAATTTTGAGAGAAAATTGAATTGGAAGTATGATGGAATTTAGCGGAGAAAAAAATATAATAATTTTTTTTGTTTTCTTTGCTGTTTTGACGTGTATATATTATTTTCACGCTGGTGAAATATACGCTGGTAATTGAAAAGCTTATATATATTTTATTTTTTGTAAGATTAATTCATTATTATAATGAGGATCATTTTATTGATACATTTGAAAAAGAATCCTTAAAATATACGAGTTAATCTCATAAATCCTAAAATTAATGAAACGCCTTACTAATTTACAGAAAATTACGCTCTTGATTAATGTAACGTTTTTCCCTCCTTTTAAACTCTCACCCAAGATTCATCATCAATACCTACCGTAACGTCAATTCGATAGTGTAACAATGAACACTCTGTCGGTTACAAAGAACCCATTACCCCATCGCAAGCTCTTGAAAAAACGCACTTCTCTCTCTTCTCACTCTTGCTCCCTCTTCTTTATAAACCGGCGTTACCCCTAATTAAAAATCCAATTAATAATCGATTTTCCAGCCGCATGCACGCGCGCGCCCACTCACCGCCCATCCCTCATTACACCAGGCGCCCGCATACAAACCTCATCCCCTCCGCTACACTTGCTTACCCTAGATCCGTCGCTACCACACGCAGCTATAAACACAGATAAACGCACCAGCGGCGGCTGCTAGGCTTTCAGCGGCATTCGATCAGAAGCCACATACGCTATATATATATATATATATATATATATATATATGGTCAATTAATCCCATTACGATTTTCTTCTTCATCTTCTTCTTCTTCGTCTATCTCATTACGTCCTCCGAACGTCTTCCTGTTTGTCGCTTTTATATTCGCGTTCAGTCGATGAAAGGTGTGTATATATATATATATATATATATATATATGTATATAAGGGAGTTAAGATGGTTGGGAGGGAAGGGATTAAGAGCGGAAAAGTAATCTAGCTTAATCTCTCGGTAGAATTTTTAATTACACGCGTAATCGCTGATCGTCGCGGTCGTTTGTGGAA
The DNA here is from genome assembly GCA_035583055.1 of Torymus tubicola. Lineage (NCBI taxonomy): Eukaryota > Metazoa > Arthropoda > Insecta > Hymenoptera > Torymidae > Torymus > Torymus tubicola. The sequence goes on along the minus strand of JAWWEQ010045276.1, from coordinate 2,867 downwards.
GGGTGACGAGGGGGAGAGGAGTTAAAAATAGAACGGGGTAGCGGGAGGGAGGGGGGGGCATTAATGGGATGACCGGTGATGAGGATGATGAGCTTTTTTTTCGGTGGAGTTGGTTAAGGCTGAGAGAGAGAGGTCATGTCTTGAGACAATGAGTATTAATTTTGTTACTCGGTTTTATTGGTTTTAACAATAATTTTTTAAATGTATATAGTAAATTCTTATATAGCTCTTAATATTTCATAAATTCAAATGAAATCTTAATTTTTTTTCATCATAAATAGCTATTAAAAAGTTTTAAAACTTCTTTTCTAATTTCCAAAGACTGAAAAAAAGGTTAGAAGTTTGGTTTTTAAAATTTGAAGTACACGCTAACGAAGTGCCAGCATTAAGTGGTGAAAATGCTGTTGGTTAAGATGATCGATTTGCTGATTAAATCGATACTCTACGACGCTATTGAAGCTCAAACTTCATCAGTAGTTCAAATATTTTACTAATTAAGTTTGTCCCTATCGTTGTGACAAATTTACTCATTAAGTTGTTTAATTTAAAAAAATAAATCCCGAGGAAATTCGTGAACTAAGTTGCGTAATACGTTACGAGACTAATATAAATCGGGTACTTCAATAAAAGAAGCTTTGAAATTTAATGCTTGAAGGAGCTTAAGAGGGTCGGAACGTGCCTCGCTCGAGTTGGCTTGAACATTATATCGAAATTATAAATGAAATTACTTACAAAAAAAAATCTTAAGAAATTCTGGCACAATGTATAGAACAAGCTAATGATGGCACGCTTTTAATGAAATAACATTGATGTCGTTTAAAATTAATACCAATGACTTAATTAATGTAGTCCTTATAATAAATCTTACATCGGGTAAGAAGCTTATTTTTGTGTCGAAAAAGCAGACAAACAAGTAAATTTTCTCCCATTTATAAAACCAGTTGGCGAAAGTCCAAATTGCACGGTATATACACATATTAAAATCTTCATTTTATAAAAGTGCATCATATGCCGCAGCAAATAATTTTCACTGTAACCAATAATTTTCTATAATAAAATTTCAACAGCCCTCATTATCTTTCAGGTCGTCTTGCCTCCTCGGACGTGCAAACACAGACCTCGTGCACACCATCCTCTCAAATCAGCAGCGGCTTACTAAGCAGTGCGAGTATCCTGGCTAACTCCTCGCTTCCTGGCAGCATGAGTTCCGGTACTTCGTCACTTCTATCCTCACCTACGAAACTTCCACCCCAGCAGTACCAACCTCAGTCTCAACAGCAACAACAACAACCAGGCTCGAATATGGGTAGCTTGCAACGCGGTTCCAGTTGTAGCGTTGCCGAACGTGGCGTACCCGAGGGTGCGGCTAGTGCGCCGTCACACGATTACGTTGTTGGTAGTCAAGCGTCAGCTGGTAATCTCTTGGCGACGACGACCCAAAGCGCAGCTAGTATAGCTGCATCGTTTGTAAGCGGCGAAGGCGCTGGTAATGGCGGTATGGTTGACGCTCAGAATCCAGTTTATTACGCGATGAACGTCTGAGAGGAATTTTATGCATTGCACGGCGAGAGGGAGATTATCAAGTGTGATCTCATGTAGGATGATGATGATGATGATGATAATGATTATGTATGGTACTGAGGAATAATAATAATGGGAGGTCGATGGGTGCAGCTTCGATGGATTTTTTTCTTTTTTGTTATTGATATAGTCTGGCTGGATTTTAATGGGAAATTCGGTCGAGACGCGTGGGTTTTTAATTTTTTTTATGTATATTTGAACGAATAAGTTGAATTTATTTGTTTGAATTTTTTGTAACGGTTAGTCCTTGTGTCTGTGCTAGAAAGCGTCTTCTGATGATTAATTTTTAGAAATGATATATATATAAATATTAATGTTGCTCTTACGACGAATTCGGTGTCCAAGGTTTTGAATTCGACATGAGCGCGTATAGGTATAGTGTATAAGATAATAATAAATATTTAAAAAAAAAATAAAAAAAAAGAATGAAAGAATAAGAAAAATGATCTCAACTAATGTGTAAAGCACGAAAGGACTGATCGATTTATTATTTTTCGTATCGTAATTTTTTTTTTTATTGATAGAAGAAGATACTCGAATCTGCATCCAATGATTTTTCCAATTAATTGGCATTTGACGCATAAAGCGACCGGCACAAGTGTAATTCTTGGCGACATTGCAATAAAAAGATTACCCGCGACACTGAAAATTTGTATACACAATAGCACGAGGTCACATTTCTACGGCAAGTTTCTCTCCGTGTAATGAAGAGAACCTTTAAAGAGGCTTATATAGTATAGCGTGATTAGATTTTGGAGAATTCTCTGGCGAAAGAGGATTTGTTAAGGATTTACTTCCAGCCAACGGGGCTTTAAAGTTTTATTTGTTAGTTGAGTATTTGTATGATTTTTAAAAACTTTTTAATTAACAATCACGTTTTTGTTCTTATAAGATTAACCATTGTTTCTTTACTTTTAACGTTATATTGTCGCTTTGAAAAATAATAATTGTTTATTTTTAAGAACAACTTTAGAAAATTCCAATTTATTTCTAAAGAGTTTTTGTTTGGTACAAATTTTATCGAAATTAGTTGTTGTTAAGAAAAATCATACAAGTGTTCAACTCTATGGCGATTTTGTCGTTTAGTTAACGTAACAATAAGTTTTACCATTTTCAAAATCAAACAAAAGATGTAATTGTAAGTGTTTAGTTTAGATGCATTAAGGGCAAACGAAACATTAATAACATAATAATCAACCAAACTGGTGACAAAGTGATAATCACGCTGAAGTATTCAAATATATATATATATATATATATATATATATATATATATATATATATAT
>JAWWEQ010045256.1:0-16917 GCA_035583055.1 Torymus tubicola | reverse complement strand
TATATACTGCAAAAATCATCAAAATTCAGTTTTTGACCTCTTATATCTCCAAAAGTATAGGGTACAAAATCTGAAAAAATTCATAGTTTGTTCAAAATTTTGTTATACTTTCTACTACATATTTTGAACTGCTATGAATTTTTCGCGCGCAGACTGTGAATTTACTTCAAATTTTCCTGCAATGGATTCTGGGACAATGAGCTTATTGAAAGCTCCAACAGCGAAATTATTATCATTCTCGATATTTATACGTATAGGTAATACGGTCTCGCTATTAAAGTCACCAATAACGCCTAGTTTCTTGAATAGAGATCAGGTTTTATTGTTCGATGTCGCTTTTATAAATTCTCCGGTATAGTAAGAGATTTCCGGTAGTTTAAAAACTGTATTAACCTCATTTTTTTAAAATTTAAATTGGGTAAAGGTCTGAGAAGTTTTCAGTTTAGTTAAGTTCTTTATGTAGGAATTAAGTATATTCGACACCTATCGTATATTCGTTTTTTGTTTATTTCATTGAAGTTTTGAGGTTTTAAGATAAAGTAAATCATTTTCTGACCAGATGAGTAACTAATTTATGTAATAATCAGCACAAATCAGGCCAACTGAGTTTTTATTTTTATTGTTATAAACAATTGATTAAAAAAAACGCTGATTTTTCAGTAAAAACTCGGTTTTTTGAAAACGCTCATAGCAATTGCTCTGAAAATTTTTTGACATACTATTCATAACTATTACTATTACATATATTTTTTTTTAATTTTTGACAGGTTGAATTTTTTTTAAAAAAATCATGAATTTTGAAAAAACCAATAATTCAATACTGTATAGCTTATTCGATTTTTATTCAATTATCTCCTAAATATGATCTTCGAAAGATTTTCGAAAAAACTACGAAAAATTATATAAAAAAACTTCGAAAAATTATAAAAAATACTTAAATATAACTTAGAATAAATATACTATAAATATAAAAGAAAAAAATTTCGTAATTGAGGGTTTCGTAAATTTTAAAATGAGAAATTCTGAACACAATAACATTGAAGATGCAGAAGTTCCATCTGACAGCGACTCAGAAGATGACATCCAAGACCGTGAAGACGAAATTTCTGAGAATGAGAACTCTTTATCAGATGATATCGAGTCACAAGATGATATACGAGACAGTGAGCTCAATGAGGAGAGCGAAAGTGATGAAGATGATACTGCTCTGAGTGTTCGTCTTGCTGTATTGGATGGAATTTGGAAAAATAAAAGGCGGTCTTACATCAATTCGCCGTTTGCACAAAATTCTGGACCAAAAAATCTGCCTGAAGGCATACAAAATCCAGTAGATTTTTTTATGTGTTTATTTTCGGAGAACAATATTGATAACATTGTTGAACAAACAAATCTCTACTGTAAACAAAAAAAGACAAAATTTGAAGCTAGAACCAAGCAAGAAGTAAAGAAATTTATAGCGTTGAATATTCTCATGCGTATAAAACGTATGCCATCTTATCATGACCATTGGTCCTCAAACTTTCAGGTCAATGACCCTTACATCAGTTCCATCATGACTGTAAAAAGGTTTTCTTTCCTTTTATCTCACCTTCATTTGAACGATACCACGAAAGAACCAAAGAGAAGAGATCCTCAGTATGACAAATTATATAAAATAAGACCCTATCTAAATGTTCTCTCTCATTCTTATTCACACTTTTATGATCCAACGAGAGATCAGTCTATTGATGAGTGCATGATAAAGTTCAAAGGCAGAAGTTTAATGAAGCAATATATGCCAGCAAAGCCCATAAAAAGAGGGTATAAAGTTTGGGTGAGAGCTGATGCTCATGGATTTGTTATCGAATTTCAAATCTATACTGGGAAAATAAACAATAGACCAGAAAAAAAATTTGAGTCGTGCTAATTATTTTAGTTCTGTAAATTTAATGATAACTCTATTAGCAGATGGAATTCTAGCATGTGGAACAGTAAGACACGATCGCAAGGATTTACCAACAATCCGAAAAAATTCTAAAGAAATGTCACCAGGGAATAGCAAATATCGTACTTCTTACAAAGGTGTTCGATGGTTGAAGTGGATTAATAAAAAGCCGGTTTTTTGCTATCTAATTTTCATGATTATAACTACACCCGAACTTCTATTATAACTACAACCGAAAGAAGACAGAAAGATGGTTCCTTCAATATTATTACTTGTCCAAAAATGGCATTAGACTACAACAACTGCATAGGGTTTGTTAACAAAGTAGACATGCTAAAATCATATTATGAAATCAATCGTAAAAGTAAGAAGTGGTGGCATCGAATTTTTTTTCATTTCATTGACGTAATTGTAATAAACGCATTCATTATATTCAAGTTACTTTCCTCAGGCAAAGATTTATCACTCAAACAGTTTCGATAAGCTGTAGTTGAACATTTAGTAGGATCTTTGAGCGTCCGAACACAGGAAGATCCCGGAATACTATTAAACTGAATAATACGTCCAAAAAAATCATATCTAATACCATTAGACAGGCTCAAATGCCACATCTTCCTGCTATAGGGGATACTTCTGCAGTACTAAACAGTAACCAGTCACAACAAGATATTATTGCAAAACTTGTAATACATTTTTATGCATAAAAAAAATGAAAATTGTTATAAAAAATTTCATGAAGCAAACACTGGCTAATGATAGTGTATAGTATAACAAGAATAAAAGAAATGAAATAAATAAATGAAATAAAAAAAAATAAAAATAAAAAAATTTTAAAAATACAAAAAATATAAAAAAAACGGAACTAGTTTCTTCCCACGTTCACGTCGTTAGTTCTGGGTTACGCTGAGAGGAAGAGTGAGCGTCATATTTACCCCCATGTACCAGGTTTGGAATAATTAAGTTCATTTTTTAATATTGTGTCCGCCAACTTGAATCCGCCATTTTGAATTTCGCAAAACTGCAAAACTGAGCTCGGATTCATAATCAGCGACTCATAACCGTTTTTACCTCTGTCATTGGTTTTCATAAAAAACGTGTCCCTCAAATGTTTAACCCAAGTCGTAGCTTGAGATGTTTTGACATAAATTCGTTTCATAGAAGCATGGGAATCAAGTGTTAATGAAATTCGTCTCAAATTGTTCAACTTTTTTATTGACGGAATCAATTATTTCATCCCAATTATGTAATTGAAGATCACAAACAAAGTTGTTCTCTGAAAAATATAAAGAATTGCGATAAGTACGAATATCATTAAGTTTCTTTATTTTCTTATGAATTTTGAATTTAAATGAGATGAGATCATAAGCAGATATAAATGGAACGTCAATCTGTATATAGTTGGTATATTTCATAGAGTCACCGACAATTGCAAGATCAATCCATGACTCGAAGTTCTCAAGGTAATGATTTGGTTGAGACGGTATTAGAAAGAAATTAGAAGATTCAATGAATCCATTAAGATTCTTACTAAATTGATGATCTCTTGGATCTATATTAGAATCACCCACAATGTCAAGATTACAGTATCTGATGAACTCCAACAAAATAACTTCCTTAAACCTACTAATGTATCCCGATTTTTGAGATCTGTAGACCCATCCTATTAGTATTTATACAGATTCAACTGTAATTTCAAGTAACATGTATTCCAAATTTCCAAGGTATGAACCATTTTCATTGGGGAAGCTGACAAGACAATTCTACTTTTCAGGGATTTAGTCACATAGATCGCTATGCCACCTCCTCTTTTTAAGTTCGACAGCTATCTCGAATTTCTCTCAGTGTACTTAAAAATTAACTGTTGCTGGATTAATGGTTTTTATAAGAGTATCTTTAATATCAGTAAATGTTTTGAATTTTTTGACAGATTGTGGAGTAGGAGCTACTGTAAGGCTGGACGTTTCAGGTACGTGAACAGTGGAACCACGAGGTACTTTTGTATTGGTTGTTTTTAAAACATCTGAATATCTAGGAGAGGAATTTGATCCACTACCGTTTGTAACTTGGATAGCGTATTAGGAAGGGTACACTTTGCCGCCAATTTCACGGAAAACATTGAGGTTATTACGAACAACCTTGGAAAATAACTTTTCTACAACACCCTTATCGACCGTTCAGCAATTTATTGTGATGCCAGTACAAGTCTTGATTATTGTTGCTCTGCAATCTTGTTTCACTGAAATTTGCTTGGTAACAATACCCGTAAGCATTCACGAGAGAGTTGAAAACCGTCTGATATTTAAGGAAAAATTCTTGGAGCATCTCTTTGTTGGCGGCCGTCTCTTTTGATTACAGAATATATTTATTAAACGGCCTGTCATGCTGAAATAATTTACTTCTCCACTCGCAAATTTCCCCGGCCGATAGGGGCAATATCTGATCAACAGAACTTCGCCATGACCCTATAAAATTTGCCGGTAAATGTAGACCAGCTAGTGACGAATTTGAAGTAAAATCGATTTATTTGACCAGAGTATTTATTTGTCCGTTAGTCTTATCCCTCGGGATAAGCTTAACATTATTTGAACTTTTAGCCCTCGATATTACCAGATATGCGTGATTTGAGCAATCCCCTCGGAATTTAACTCCAATCTAATTATAAACTCAGATATCTTTTGCCTTGCAGAAACTAAATTAGATAGTTCGGATAACTCTCCATTTCTTAAAAGCTTTTCATGTGTCAAACAAGACTGTCAAAACTGCCAGAGGATAGAAGGGGGCGGTATCCTGGGTTTTTCTCTCCCTAGAAACCTTGAATATATAGCCTTAAAAATCAAGCTGAGTCAGTATTCTTATACAATCCTCCGGATAATATTATAGATACCCGGAATTTCATTAAACTTTTCGACTCAATAGCTCTACTTAACAATGCTATCATCCTGGGGGACTTTAATGCCCAAAATACAGTCTGGGGTAGTCATGCCCACAATAATATGGGGAACAAATTACTCGAGGTCCTAGATTCTTCGCGCGAGTTTAAAATTCTTAACGACGGATCCGCAACTCGAATACACCTACAGGCCAAGTGCCGTGATTTGGCACTAGCAACCTCGATCTTCAATAATGATTTGTATTTCAAAGTTCTTGAGGACTCGCATGGTAGTGACCATTCTCCGATCCAACTCTCCATTTCACAAGAAAGATCGAAAGAGGCACACCACTCTAATTCATCTCATCTCTCTAAAGTCAACTGGATCATTTTTGCGGAGTCTTTAAATGATAATTATCACTGCCTAGATCATAATTTCATTGATGCAGACTCTTCTTTGAATGCTTTTATTGGTCTAGTTGATGAAGCAATTGTTAAGGCGGGCGGAAAAATCAAGTCGAATAGTAAGTCAGAAATAAAGGCACATGAGAATACCACGGTTTAGTGGGACACTTCATGTTCGGACCTAATCCAACATAGAAGATCTCTTTTAAAAGTTTAGGCAATCTCCCTCGATTGAAAACCTCAAACTGGTCAAGAAGAGTTGCAGAACCTCAAACAAAGCTCTGAAAAAAATTAAATCTAGTAAATTTAGAGATTTCGTTTCTTCTCTTAACCCAACCCTAATCGCCCCCTAATTGAAAATGTTAGGGCTATAAAGAAATTCAAAAACACCATCATTATTCTCCTCAAATGGGTAGTGCAGATCATAATCTTCTTTCGGAGGATCCGAACTACAAGAGGCATTCCAGAAAATTGCAGGAAAATATGTTTATCGGGATCTGTCGATAAAAGTCCAACCCCACTATGCTAAGGGGGGTTCCTCTCGTTTCTCAGAGAGGCTTTCACTTTTAAAGAGGTCACTACGGCTATTAATAACAGTGAAAACTCCTCGGCCCCTGGAATGGATGGAATTTCTTACATTCTATTAAAAAAATTGCCTAATCCGGTCGTTGAATGGCTCACAGCCTTCTTCAACTTTATAATATCGTCAGGCACCTTCCCAGTTCATTGGAAATTCTTTAAGGTGTGCTTCATCCCCAAGGGAGGTGATAAGGGTTTTAGGCCTATCACCTTGGCCCCTACCCTCCTAAAAACCCTTGAGAGAGTAGTTAACGATCGCCTGATGTAGTAGTGTGAAAAAAATCAAATTCTCCCGAGATGTTTCCAAGGTTTCAGACGGGGTCGGTCGGTCCTGCCACGATTGCTTAGCTCCCCTACATCTGGATTGCATAATCTCTAAGAAGAAGAAGAAAAAGTTGTTGGGGGTTCTAGGCCTGGACATTGAAGGGGCTTACGACAATGTTCATTTGGCCTCCCTACTCAAACTTCTGGAATACCTTGGAATCCCTGGTTCCCTTCTAACCTTTATAAAAAATCTAATATTAGACAGAAAGATCTTTGGTTTTCAAAATAAGATTAACTTTGCAGCTGATACAACGAATAAAGGCCTACCCCAGGGATCTATTCTTTCTCCGCTGTTGTTTAACCTATATATCAGCGACATCTTATCGCATCTTTCTAACAACATCAGATGTCTCGGTTTCGCTGATGACCTTCTACTCTACTACAGCGCGTATAACACAGAAGAAATTAATGACCGCCTTACCGAAGGTCTCACCTCGATTTCAGAGTGGTTAGATTCTAAACACTTAAAACTTTCGTATCACAAATATTCATAGACGTTCATGGGGTATGAGGCCCATATTATTTCCCCCCGTTCCCAATCTCTTTCGATCAACAACGCAACTATCTTCAACGACTCAAATTTCAGATACCTAGGAGTCACATGGGATTCCAGATTATTTTAAGAAGACCATCTTCCAAGCGTAGTGAAGAGTGTGAGGTTCTGGGTGAATATGTTAGCCTCCCTATGTACGAAATCTTGGGGTATACATCCCTCTACGGCTCTAATTTTCTTTAAAGCAATTGTTAGACCCAAAATGGATTGGGCATGCTATTTGTTTGCTAATGCTAAAGCCAAATGGCTTTCAAAACTTCAAGTCCTTCAAAATTTGGCTCTAAGGATTTGCCTAGGTAGCTTGAGAACTACCCCAATTAATGTATTACATCATCTGTCAGGTATTCTTATTCTAACATTAAGAAGGAAACAAATAGCCAAGAGATTGCTACTGAGGAGTTTTTTGATATCGTCCAATTCTATAATCCCGAAAATCCAATGCATCCAGCGATTCTTACCTCAAGCTAGGGGTATTGGTTTCCTCGCTGAATGTTGGAACGAGGTCCAACCCTCGACAGTTAATATGTGTAGAAAGGTTATGTTACCTACCTTTTTGGTACCGTACAACGGACTCTTTATAGACGATTCGATAGATTCAATTTGGGGTCGCAATAGAGAGTGTATGAGAGAAACGGCTCTCTACTCCAAGCTAATGGAAAGGTTCTCCTCTGTTCCCTTTATAATACATGTAAACGCATCGGTCAGAATTGACGGATATAGGGGAATAGGACTGTTCCTTGAACAATCTGACACATTGATTTCAATGTCTGCTCATGTAAAACTCTGTGCTATCGTGTGAATAGGGAGCAATTTATGAAGGACTTTCCTCTCCAATACCAAACTCTTACCATCACATCATAGTTTTCTCAGATTCTCTTTTGGCTACCAAATCTTTGGAAATTAGAGGTTTAGATTCTAAGCTGCATCCTACTGTGGGGGATATTAGATCGAAAATAGAGTTAAACCCTAAGGGTTGGGTTGGGTTGGGTTTCGAGGTACATGTAATATGGAAACCGAAAAGATTAAAAATTCCGCATAGTGAAAAAGCTGATCAAGCTGCCAAAATCTGTCCTGCTGTTCCAAATTTGTCGAGCGGTTCCGTATGTTTTAGACAGAACACACACTATTGAAACTGGACTGATCCTCAGGATGTCAAAATACACCAAAAATTATGGAAAACCCCTTAAGGGGATACTTTATATAGGTAAGCTGGAAGATTTTAGATTATATCCTTGGTTTAGTAGTGAGGTCAATCTGGGCAGAAAGGATATCATCATACTTTCGAGTCTGAGATGCGGAGATAATAAGTCTAGATCCCATCTCGCCTCTAAAGGTTTCAGGGTGGAAGAGATGTGTGAATGTGGTGAAGATCTTCACACTATCAATCATCTAATTTGGCAATACTACATCCTCGAACCTTTCAGAGGGCAGTTCTTAGAAGCTTGTCGTCGTTTTAAAGTCCCTGTGGAAACTTGTTCTTCAAGTTTAGCCTTTGATTTCCCCAAGATTCTAGACTCTCTTCTCAAATTTATTCATGAAGGGCAGATCCCTATATAGTTGCTTTTGCTCCTAGTTTTAAGTATTCTTAAACTTAATCATTATTCACAAAATACGCTCTCCTTTTCAGCCAGTATGGTCACGTTAGATGACTTTCAAGGGTGATAATAAAAATAAACGCTGTACTTGGATTCAAGAGATGTCACAAAAGTTTTCATTAGATAATTAATATACTTTGTATTCGGGTACATAGCTGATTCAGCGATAACCCTTGGAGAAAAAAAAAGGACGGGATGGCGCCTATACGGGCCATGCCCATGATAGGCACTTTACCTATGTTAGTTTTGAGATATGAGATATCACATTTACCCAATTTCTATAGAAAAGCAAGAGACATAAAAAATCCCAAATTCCCGTCCTCTAAAGGTTAAGGTATCGCTTTGTTTACATCACCGTAAACGCCGCATTTAGCTTACCAAGAAAAGGCTACTCAAAGTTATGGGCTTGAGTCTCCGTCACTGCTAAATTTTGGAAGATGTATTGACAAAAAAATGTCTATAGGTTCTAAAAAATTATTCAATTATAAAGTTTAATTAAAATGTTTAAACTTCTATTTAAATAATTAATAAAAATGCTAAATATAAATAGCTGCGTGTATGTGGATATGTCGAAAGGAGGGAAGATCCAAATTCCTTTTTTAATACACACATATATATGGGATATTTCAGGTGAACTGAGCCGCTCAAAATATTAAAATTGCTCAAAATTTGTAGACACTTAGTTTTTTATGAAAAAAACATGTTCCTAAATTTTTAGAGCAATATTTCAATAATTGCAAAAGTTATTGCATATCAAAAGTGTTATATTTTGCAATTTTTTGTGAAAACTCAACTTTTGCCATTTTTTTACTCATAATTCTGAAACTTTTTGTATAGAATATTCATTGGGAAAAGTTTGCATTTTATTTCTAGAATATAGTCATATTTCTTTTATAACCCTTTCTGAAAGTCTCTGATTAGCTGCTTTTTAGTGTACCTTTATAAAAAAAAGAAAGGGGTACGCCAGAATATTATTTGTTCGACAAATTTTTTCTGATTCTGTATTGTAGACCCTTTAACATAAGCCCAAGACCAGGATGGGCAGCGTTTTCAGAAAAGAGCTATGAATTTTTTAAATAGTGAAAAAACCCTGTTTTTTATATGATTAACGGATTCAAAATTACTTGTTACTGACTTTCATGTGTTTATATTCTACAGCATATTGTTTTTATGCTGCTTCTTCACTAGAGTATGATTATATTTTACACCACAGCTGTAAAATATAATCATAAAAACTATTCATTGCACTAATAATATCAAACTATTGCAGTTAGCACGAATAACACATTGCAAGAAGTTGTTTCTCGACACATTCATTCTCTGTACTACTTATAAATGTATAATTGTCTTTTAGACATTATTTAAAGTATCAATTTAACTAATAAAAATTGTAAAAAGTATAAAATTATGTATAAGTACAATAGTTAAGGTCATGATGTTATAATAAAAAAGAATAAATCACTATAATAGGTTTACTCTTTATTATTATAACACCATGACCTTAACTATTATACTTATACATTATTTTATGCTTTTTACACGTTTTATTAGTTAATTTGATACTTTGGATAATATCTCAAATATAATTATAGATTTATAAAAGTATAGAGAATAAATTTATCAACAAACAAGATCTTGCAATGTGTTGTACGTGCTAGCTGCAATAGTTTAATGTTATTAATAAAAAGAATAGTTTTTATGAGTATATTGTACAGCTGTGGTGTATAATATAATCATACTCTATTGAAGAAACAGCATAAAAACCAAATTTTGTGGAATAAACACATGAAAGTCAGTAAAGTCTTGGTCTTGGGCTTATTTTAAAGGGTCTACAATACAGAATCAGAAAAAATTTGTCGAACAAATAATATTCTGGCGTACCCCTTTCTTTTTTTTTTATAAAGGTACACTAAAAAGCAGCTAATCAGAGACTTTCAGAAAGGGTTATAAAAGAAATATGACTATATTCTAGAAATAAAATGCAAACTTTTCCCAATGAATATTCTATACAAAAAGTTTCAGAATTTTGAGTAAAAAAAATGGCAAAAGTTGAGTTTCCATCAAAAATTGCAAAAAATAACCATTTTTGATATGCAATAACTTTTGTAATTATTGAAATATTGCTCTAAAAATTTGGGGACATGTTCTTTTCATAATAAACTAAGTGTCTATAAATTTTGAGCAATTTTAAATTTTGAGCTGCTGAGTTCACCTGTAATAGCTCATATATATATATATATATATATGACGCAGGCCAGCAAACTTCGCCTAAAATCTGCGCACTCATATTTCCGATTTGGTCGTCGACTTTTTTTATGATAGTACATCATAAATAAGGCCTCTAGAATTTTTTAAAGTTTCAAAAACGGTCAAGATATGGCTATTTTCAAAAAATTCGGCAGAGTTCCCGTTTCCACCATTTTCATTGATAAAGGACTTAAATTGTTTGTTTTATGATAAAGTTTATGAAAAAAATTACTAGGACTCAATGACATGTCAGTGTTATACCTATATATAACTACCAATATACGAAAATTTTTACATTTTTTAGGTTATCTTTAATTGTTTACCATTTCATGAATTTTCTACGAATTTTTTTCGTTTACATATTAAATTTTTTTTCTCAAAAAAACCTTGATTTTTTTTTTAAATCATTTCGTTTGGACGATTAGAACCAATGGTATAGCTAGTCAAAGTTAGGTAATTTTTCGAAAAACGTCAAGTTGGCACTCCTGCTGTAAAAATCTATTTAATTCAAATGGACTAAAAATTAGCGAAAATAATTTGTTGAATGTTCCCTTTTGTGAAATGACAATAGTTAGTTTGCTTTTTTTCCATTTAAGAATTCGCAGCGTAGGGGCTGGGTACTCCTCGGGCACGCGGCGAGTGGGCAAACTTCTTGCAGACACTCGACTCAATACTAAGTGACAGTATCAGGCAGACACTGTGAATGATGAATGTAATGATAGCGAAAGAAGGCGTAGACCGCTCAGGAATAGCCAGCGACTATTTGGAATAAAAAATGCATTTATTCTTGTGAACACGTTGGAACTTTTCTTAAGATTTTCATGCTCAAAACGCAGTTCGACGAGTTGAAATTCTTCTAGAATCGGAACTTTGTTTTGCATAATGTTAAAAACAATAGACAATATCAACACCATAAATTCGAGATTTACCAGATGCTATAGACAAAGATGATATTGAACATGGACAATATGTGGGTATTGTATCTATTCCAAATTAAATTGACGTAGAATCTGAAGACAATGATTTTCATGGGTAGAATAGATCTACATGATCAGCATTGCGGTTCTGTACTACCAACAATACCATCCAAGAAATGAATTTGGTGTTTGTTTATTCACCAAAGAAATCACCTTACGAAGAAAATCAATGAGGATCTTTATAACTTGCGATTCATTAGACTACTGCACACCCGTCTCGTGTTCTGATATTGACATGCGTTATTCGTGTGTTCCTTGTTCATGAAAAGAGAGAACGATTCTTGGCCTTATGGGAAGACCCTTTGTTGTTTCGCTACCAAAGTGGTGAACAGACTAAATCGGTTTAGGGGAGAAAAAGAAAGAGAGAAAGAGAGAAGAAATCGCCACATAATCGAGCGCTAGACAAGCGCTTAAACACGTAAATCCACATATACATGTAGATCACATTAAAGGAAAAGAAGAAAAAAGAGAGGAGAGGTAGTCGGATGAGCAAGCGTCAGGCAATGTAGAGGGCCACTAAGAGAAAAGCTGCCTCTCGCGAAGTAATCTCTAACGGCAGCGCGTGGGGAAGCTAAGTAAAGGAGCTGCGCACATCAGGAGCAGGGTTTTTAGTGGGTATTGCTACAATTAGCCAAGCCCTACGTAACATCTTTATATGCTTACAGACATTTTTTGCCAACCTCCTGATGAAAAAAAAACACGCACAAACACACTTTTAATGTTTAGAATATAAATATTATGCAGTGAATATTGGAATATTGACGGTTAATTTTTCGAACTGTGTAGAGTTTTTCTTTACCGATCCAAGACATAACTAACTCCTTGAATTACCCTTGTCGAAACATACATATGTGCTCATAAAATAGTAGAAATCTACAACACTTATATTTGTCATAGTCTTTTCAGCATAACCCTACTTCCCAGATCGGCCTGGCTAGCATCACTTTATAAATGACGCCCAGAACGTGGAGCCCTGTGAATCACGAGTGAAAAATTGTAAAATTGTCGAAACCGGTACCCGAGAGAGAGATAGGCGAAGTAGCCATTGTTGCTTAGCGTGAAGACCACGCTACAGGCCATTTTGAAAATTTCGAATACTAGCAACACATGTCGCATACCAAGCCATGATAGAAAATATTTAATTTTGCAATAATTTCAAATGTTTTTATCTATTTATTATATTTGAAATATCTTTTATCATTTTTGTTGTTGTTCATATTGAGTTGCTTATTCTTGTAGTTGCTTCCGAAACACCTACCTCTCCACATAGTAAAAATAATAAAAAGCACTACTACGGTTAGTAGCAGCTGAATAAAATAACATTATTTTGCCACGGCAACAAAGTGGCGAGAGTTTATGTACCATCAGGGAATTATAAAAATTGTTTGTCGTTGTATGGGCCTCTTATAATTATTAATTTTGATAATTTAATAATTATTGATAATTTGTTTAACATTTATTAATAGTAATAAAATGTTTAATATTTAATAATTTTATTGAAATTATTATAGTCGTTGACAAATTAGAAAACAAAAAGAGTAAATTATTTATTAAAATGAATTTTTCGTAATCTGTATCTTAGAATTAAATCGGAAAAATTTTAAAGACATCTGTTGAGATCGAATATAAATAGACCAGGCATACGAAGAACTCGCGGACTTAGTTTGTTTACATTGCGGCAACATTCATCGAATATAAAACTTCGGTGTGAATATTATATTATACTTAATCGAAATTTAGCGAATATTCAAGGCCGTTGATTTAATATAACTCCCGAAACTGAAATTCCTTTTTTTTTTTAATTATTATCGTTTTCGTTTCTGTATTAGTCGACACTAAATGATATATTTTTTTTGCGGAATTTTCATTCAAGTCATTGTATTTTTTATAACAATCAATTATTTTGAAAATAATATTTATTTATTATCGCATTCTAAATATCTTTTATTTTATGGTTAAACTCAACATATGAAAATTATAGTAGCTTTGTAATAATATTTTAGACATTGTAGTCATAATTTAATGATATTTGAATAAGTGCTATTTTCGAATAACAGTCAAATCTCGTCATAGCGAAAAACAATAGTTTTAATATTTTGATAAATAAACAAAAGTTGTCGAAATTTGTTAGAGATACTGATTTAAATTATGAGCATAAAGCCCTTTGGTATTCAAAGCACAATATTCAAAGTAGTAAATAGCGTATATTTTTTTTATATTTATTATTTTATAAAAAGTTGCGAATCAAAATTTTAATTTGGCGAGTCCCATAAACATTTCTTTTTGCCTTGCGGGCACTCTTGTCGCAAAGGGATCGTAACAAATCGATTTGTTTTTCACTATTCCCGTTTTCGTTTTCTTTATTTAGTTGCATACCATGATAGGCGTACAATAAATTCCATGCTATTTCACTCTCCACTCTTTAGCTTTTAACTAAACTATTTGGTTCTCTTTCTTTCGTTGTTTGATTGTGGTAGATCAAGAAAAGTAGTGGCCATAGTTTTCGTTTTCTATAGTTTGCAGAGCACATTAAGTCGCTTTCGTAGTTTTAAGTCGTAGTTATATTTTTTTTCTCGTTGTAGTAACGTTTTCGTCGTAGGAGACGAAGTAGACGCCAAGAGTAACAAAGATATTCGTTGTTTAGACTTTGTTACTCAACTGGGTGAATCCTACTCGTCTTACATTTTTTTGTGTGATCTTGAGGGGAAAGTTAGGTACTTTCAAAATCGCATACCTTTTTCTTTACACCTTCGTGATTTTGGAAGCAAAGTTAGGTACTTTTTATTAAAGCCCTAGATTCTTTTTGATGGACTAAAGAGGTTGTCGTCTAGTGTCCAAAGATTCTATTACGTCTTTTTTCCTTTCCCTTCGCATTTTTTTTGTCGGCGAATTAAGAAGGAATAGAGAGACATCTTGAAATAGTGAATGCACCAAGTCACAAATCCCTTGTTAAGGCTTTTAGCACAATAGACGTCGGTGCTAAGAATTTGGGTGAGGTAAGGAGTTCATCCGTGATCTCTCAAACGTGGTGCACAACCTTCTCTGCTAAAACATTCCGGACACAATTGTCGGTGTCACGGAATCGGTCCAAGATATTATTCGTAGTAGTTCACGAAAGTCGTAATTATCGTATTACCAAAGAAAATTATTGGGTAGATGTTACGATGAGTAGGATCCTATGCGGTTATTGTAAGCATAGAAGTTTAATTGAATATTGTTGTAACTTATTTTATTGAATTATACTTATTGCAACTTTTTTTTGTAGTAATTATAGTAACCAAGACATTTTGTAATTAACACTTACACCCCAAATCATACATAAACTCTCGCACTATTCGTTGCAATTGGTGCAAATAAAAAAGTGATCCTTGTCACTGATGGGATTGTGGAGTAGGGTATCAGTGGGAAAATAAGGATAAAGCTTTCGTAAATTTGAATGGTATTAGATGAATAACAGATAGATCGAGGTGTGCCACATGGCTGCTCATGAACGCGAAAAACGTGCATTAACCGTAGCTTTAGCATGTTGAATAGATAGGCTATCTCCTCTATTACGGCTCGAAATGGTCACGATTGCTTACCAGAGTGAATGAATACCAAAGCACAGATGTTCTCAGCGAGAGATACATTTTGTTGTTGTTGTTAGCACTTGGAAGATTCTGTACAAAATAAGAGTAGTATTATAGTTTAGTATAAGTAGTAGTGTTAGGATTATATTTTCTTTTGTTTGTAAGATGCTCTATGCCAACAGAGCATCATTAGTAGTTGCACTAGTAAGGTGCTGTATGTGGCATCATAGCTGTTAGGTTAGTAATTAGTAGTACTGATAGAATTAAATTTTCTTTTGTTGTACGATACTTTAAGAAAATAAAGTATCATGATTGATTGCTTTAGTAAGATGCTGAAAATAGCATCATTATTATTATTTTTACTCATAATCGTAGTAAACTTGCGGTGAACTTTGCAGAACATCGTGTTGCCAGATGTCTGCAAGATAATTACGAATCGTAAAATCGTAGTTTCGTAAAATTTTCGTTGTCGTTATTGAGAATAGCGAGAGCTAAAGATGCGCCTTAGTGGACACTCTAACACGCAAGCGGCCGCTGCGGTCCCAAAGTTAAACCATATTCAATAGAAAGAACTGATAAGTCATTTAAAGGAACGTATCCGTCAAAAATAGTAGTATTTACTAGTTAAATATTGTACCATCCACCCTTACGGGCATAGTAGCGAGATAAAAGGATTTTCGCGAAACGCATTTCGGTCTTGGGAGGGGGAATTTGTAACGCTCACGAGTGAGCATTACAAGTCATACTCGAATAATTTTTGACAAGTTTAGCATCGCTACTTAAAGCTGCTCGTCAGGGGTACGCGAGTAAACAAACAGCGTGCGCACCGCCGACCTAGGCGGCACATGAGAGCGAGAGAGAGACAATATATTCGTAGTATGTGGAAAATACCATTGACTAGGCGATCGCGAGCTGTCGTCGCGACGCCCTCAGTCACTTCATGGTGGGCCACAGCCACAACCAGCCGAAATCGGCTGTGCAGACCCAAGCCGTTGTGCACAATAGCTCGTGTGCACACATGATCGTGCCATACTGCAAGTAGCTGAGTCGTTGGAGTTGCGAGCATCACGCGAGAGATGTTGAGACATCGCCGACGACATGAGGACCGTCAACCATCATCTCCAGCACCAACATCGGCTGTGGACAGGGCCAGCGACCACCGTCGAAGTATTGGACTCGTCCGCCAGCTATGGGCTGGTAAGTCTAACCAGGCTACGGCCTTTTGTAATCGAGTCGGAATCTCTCTCTCTCTCTCTTGCGCTCGCGCATCTAGCTCTAGTTGTGAACTAGAGTTAAAAGTTTTATCGAAACGTATCTTACCGAAACATGCGCTTTATTTGTCGAAACATGATTATGTATTATCGAAACGTGCACCCCTATCGAAACCGTTGCCACAGCGTAGTTGGGTTGTAAAAGCACTCGCGATCTCGCGCCTGAATTTGCGTCCCTTGTCTCGCTCTACCTTCGTAAAGTGTTGTATCGTGTTGTATCTATTATTAGTTTAATATTAGTTTAGTATAGTTGAATTTTAGTTAGATTGCTGGGACCGACCCAGCTGGCGCTCAACGCATTTTTCTTGTACATTAATTAGACACACATATTTTCTTACTTTTCATATTATAATAAATGTTAGTGTCTAGTGTTCACCGTAGAGTTTTTCTTTACCGACCAGACATAACTAACTCCTTGAATTACCCTTATCGAAACATACATGTCTACCTAATTTTTGCTTCCTTAATGACTTTTTCAAGTTGCTTAGTGTATTTCTTATATTCTAATTTTATTCCACAATTATTTAGTTCCTTGCGCATCTTAATATATAGCTGTTCCTTCTTTGCACATGATGCTATGATTGCTTTTGAGATCCAATCTTTT
>JAWWEQ010045245.1:0-16922 GCA_035583055.1 Torymus tubicola | reverse complement strand
ACGAAGCGATTTAGGTGATTTTAAAAGAAAAAAAAATTTTGACCTCTCGATTCACCTGAGAACTGCCCATATATACATACAATATATACTCGAACGGCCGATCCGTAAAATTATCGCACCTTTGATTATAATCCAGCCTACATTTAATTCCGTATACCTTAATCAACATTCCTCTCTCTCTTTCTCTCACTTCTTTTCTTCCATTAAAATAAATCAATCCAACCTTCGATCTATTACACAATTTGTATACATTATATACACGCTCTCACCGTAATTTTAAAAATCCACTCACGCGCAATTGTGCAGTATACATACATACATACGTATAGCACCTTGAAATTTCACCGGCTGTATGCCAGAGAAACGTATATATATAGTGCAAGTGACGAATAGAAATCGCTTGTCGGGCCGATGGATTGGAAAATGGGCCATTGTACGCTCGTTAGATGCTGTTCGCTAATTTCACTGGGACGTACGTGTGTGTGTGTGTGCGTTTTGTTTGCACAGTAGAGAGAGAGAGAGACAGCGAGAGAGAATTAATGGAGGTGGAGCGCGCGCGCAGGCATGATAAAGTAGTGCACAGTATTAGTTCGAGAACTAGGTCCGGTGTAGGTGATTGGAGAGATGAGGTGATGTTGGGTTGGGTATGTAGGCTTGTAGATTGTGGAGCGAGGTGATGGTACTATGGCTATTTGTAATTATTTGGATTTTTATTAGTAAACTGCAATTGTTTCACTTACAAAAACGGTGTCTTCGTCTTGGCTAATAATATAAGCTGATTAATTTTAAATTACGTCTATTTAATTTAAGAATACGTCTACTTCAATCTAAGTTCTTAACAGTTTATCATAAAAATAGAATCCGATAAATTTGATCCGAAATATACGATAACTATTATAACGTTTTTCTATTAAAGATTTCTGTACTACCTATAAAAATTTCTATAAATAAACTGTAATTGTAAAAAAATATATTTCAATGAATTCTTTTTATGTTAAAACGCGATAACCATTTATTCAAAGAAGAAACCGTTTATGTTTTAGCCGATTTATCTTGAAATATTGTATATACTTATTTGTAGTAAAAATTTATACTTGACTCTAGGTTAAGTAGATTTTCTACTGCTGTTGATAGGATTCTCCTAACAGTTAGATTAGACTTTTCTGAATGTTTTAGTAATTGGTAAATTTTAATTTTCATCACTATATATACTATCTTTATATAAAATGAAAAACAAAATAATAAATTTATAACTTTATCACTATACCAACGCGTCAAGTAAGCTATTTCAATACGAAAACCTTCAAATTTTATAATATATTCTTCCCAAAAAAATTTTTAATTTTGAACATATTTTCTTATTTCTAAATGCCGCAACTCATGAATTCTAATATTTTCAATTACTTCTCTATGCCAAATTTTTTTTAACAAGTGCAACATAAAATTCACATGCATTTAAAAATCCTTAGACTTAAAATCCAGACAGACAGACAGACACCTGCACGAAACCAGTGACAACTCACTCCTCATAAAAATTCGACACCAACCGTACGATTACGACTACTATATACCTACCATTGCTCGCGCAATTAGGACCTTGACACTCAAGAAAGTCAATTCGGCTAGCACCACATGCACAGGGGCTACCGCAAGGCAAACAGAAACATCAAATATATACATGTATACGTATATGTGTCATTCGGGCTACCGAACCACACGTCGTGCTGATTTGGATTTACGCGTGCGCGCGCGCGTCGGCGATAATTTGTAAAGGAGATTGAGTCACGCTGTGGGTGCTTACATATACGTACAATGTAGGTATAATATATGAATGAACCGAGAGCGAGAGAGATAAGAAGGAGTATTTTTAAACGCGTTTAAGTGATAATCACATGTTTTTTTCTTTTTCTACGGGTTAACTCTTTTGTTTGGTTTATATAGTCAAGTATATATAGAGTAAAGCTAACATTATATCTATTTTTCATGTATGAATATATACATATGTAATAAAACGCAGTTAATCAATAGCGTTTAAAAAATAACAGATCAATCGGCAACATGACGGAAAAAATGACAATTATTGAATAAAACCGTCGTATAGGATCGACGCGTCGTCCACTTGCTGCAAATAATAAAGCAATAAAAGAACGCACGCGCGCGCCTGGTTTTATTTTCTTCGACTGCCCTCGTCAAAGGATCGGATTCAATTTCATTTTCTCTTCTATATTTCATTGCGGCCTTGCGCTCGCGAAGGTCTATTAGTTCGCTTGTCTACGGAATATTTCCGCGACAAATATATACGTACCGTTATAAAAAAAAAACAAATTGCACGACTATACTTTACAATTCCATCTTCTTTGTCATTTTTTTTGTTCTTTTTCGTGTACATAAATTTTTTATCAAACTTCGTATACATTTGCCGTATATATAATACAACGACAGAAGTTATTTATATATATATATGTATGTATGTACTAACCTGCATATAGAAGCCTT
Organism: Torymus tubicola; assembly: GCA_035583055.1. Lineage (NCBI taxonomy): Eukaryota > Metazoa > Arthropoda > Insecta > Hymenoptera > Torymidae > Torymus > Torymus tubicola. The sequence goes on along the minus strand of JAWWEQ010045245.1, from coordinate 14,426 downwards.
CGCCGCGCGTAATGGTGAAACTATTATCTCGGTCGTCCGTCTGCATGGCGAAGAGGCTCGCTGCGACGACAGCTAGGCATGCTGAAAAAAAAGGCAAAGATATATATATACAGAAATGTTAACAAACTTTCTATACGCTTGGTTATCGCTCTTCCATGCATACGTGCGCGTCATTTCTTTTTCTCGCTGTCGACGCGTATACGTACGCGTGTATAGGAGAAGAGAATTGAATTGGCGATGAAAATTTTAAAGTTGCAGAAGGAGAGAGTTTTTTTTCAATGGTATTTCGAATTTTTTTTGTTCTATTGGTTTTTGTTGAGCTTTCGAGGTAAAAGTTTGGATGGGGAATTGGAATGGAGGTTGTGCGTGCAAGGATAAAATGTGTGGAAGAGTCGCGGAGTTGTGATTTGATATAGAATTTAGAAAGGAGAAACTTGCTTTGTTATGTAGTGTGAATAAAGATTTAATCGTAGTTTTGTAAAAAAAAAAAATATATTCGTTTTAGATTGACAACGTATAATTCGAAGTGAGTGAATAGCTTTTTTTTAATTAATAAAACGTGCTGATATCTAATACCCGTTCGTTTAATTTGAAAGAAAATCAAGAAGAATGAGTTTTTAAAAATCAGGTAAAATACCGAATAATTTTAGAATGTCTATATACATCTTTTGCAAACTCTAATAGCATTACTAAAAAAAATGTTGAATATAAAGTGTTTTTACAATACGGAATACCTGACAAACCTATTTCTTGGAAAATCTATTTATTTATTTAACCAGAATAATTATACTATTTAAAATTTATGTAGTTAAATAAGAACCACAACGTCGGTAAGTAGGTATCTGTATTTTCGAATTTTCATCTAGTTTTCAAATAGACGTATCACATACAAATGCTATTAGAATCTCATAAAAAATATTTCTAAGTACATTATTCACATATATATAGAGAATCCCGTCGGAACTGTTTTTTAAAATAACCGTTTGAAAACAAATTTATTAAATAATGAAATAATTCGGTGAATTTTGGACATTACATCGCCTTTATATATTAGTATATTTAGAATTTTCTATTTTTCTTTAAATTCTCATTCAATTTCTAAACTTTTTCGTTATCTCTATTACCGAATGTTCTTCGTACTCTATAAGCACCAATCACTGGACATTTTAAATGTATTACAATACAAAATGAACGAGACCTATATGAAAATTACCTAAAATTCAAAGTAAACAAATTCATCCTATATATTATCACCACCAACCTCCAACCTCCCACAGCTTATACCTTCTCTATCTTCCATTTTCTCCGTACCTTCACCTCACTTCCTCACCTATATATAAGTACATCTCGGAAAAACGGCTATACGCCCGCGTTACGTGTCGCAAGGCCGAGCCGTACGACGACGACTCCGGATACGCTAGAGTTACTCGCTCGCGAATCGAATATCCGCTCGCTCGCGTGTGATCTGGATCCGGTTGCGAACGCGATGTAAGCCAATACTCGCGACTATGGGAATTAGCCAGAGTGTGCGTGTATATATAGCGCAAGTGCGGCACGTTGATTTGGGAGATCAGTGACGGTGTAGGTGTTGGTGATTGCCTGGTGGATATTGGTTTATGTACTGGTTAAAAAGATAGGATGGTCAGAAATCAGTAATAGGTACATCGTTTGAAGGTATATGAAGGATTGTGGTAAAGGTGTTCATGAATTTTCCGTTATTTGTATATATATATTATGTGATTTGAAAATAATTTTATGTTGGTGTTTATAACGAGGTCCGAAATATATACGTTTAATGAAGTTACTTTAATATATTAAACGAGTAATATAGTATTATTTCAATGAAAGAAATCGTATTTACATTTTGAGTAAGTAAATTAGAAGTAAATAATGAAACATTGGCTTTTATAAGAATATAGGCATAATTCAAACCATTTCTATACCAAATAAATTTCTAATTTTGCATATAAAAACTGTCAACCGAGAAAAACTACCCCAAATCTTAAAAATGACGAATCCGTGACCTTCCCACCCATAACTCACTCCGCTCTTTCCTTACTACCTTTCTTTCGCAGACCAAAAAATAATAGCTGTGACCCAGTGACACCTGCGACTTATTATATTCCCCGGCACGTGCAGTCGCATTGTTATGTTGATTCGCACACGTATATATATACATACACGTATACGCAGAAAGTGCACTCGCCTCACCGGACAGGCGCTTAAAGAGTTAATGTCCGTGTATGTGCGTACTAGCGGAGGATTTCTTTTGTGCGGTCCTAGTTGAGGGAATTTTCACCGGATGGGTATGGCTAATCGAGTGTTCTTCTTCTTCTTCATTCAAAGGGTGTGGAAATGGGTTTTTGATTGTTAGAATGGGATACATAGTGATCAAGTTATATAGCGTGGAATGGAAAGTTTCGAAAAAAGGGATTTTTGCGGTGTTTTAAAGTTGGTTATTAAGCAATGTGTGGTTTGTATATATGTAAATGTATACGCGCTGATTTGTATAATATGTATGAGTAACCCTCGTAATATGCAAGAGTTTCTAATCTTAACTCAATGCGGAGAAACGCTAATGAATGTATATTACGCGGTTTTAAACGAAGATGAATTTTCTTGTGAAAAGAAAAAAGTAACCGCGCATTTGAAAAGATTTTTCTAAAAATATCCCTCTTAAACTTTTTCCTCCGAGAACGATAATCCCTCACAATTATCGCAGATATTATTCTAAGCCACCCTCCTCCATTTAATCCTATTATTTTCCGAAAGCACACCACCTACGTCATGGATTAAATCCCTTGCCACCGGCATCGTTTCGAATTGAAAAAAAACCCCTCTTTTATGGGTATAATCCCTTCCTCCAATTAAGAAGAAAATGATCCATATAGAAAGCATTTTCGCTCTTGGCGAAATGGTATATAGTTGCCACGTGCGAGTAAGTAGATATATAGGAGTCGCGTGGCTATGCATAATGTGCAAGGTTTATATCACTCTGGTATATGGGTACATCTCTTTTTTTTGTTTGTTTTTAAGAAACGCCGCGGGTTTCTCTTTCCAACGTCGGTGCATGAGAGTCGTAGGAAAATTTAAAATTTGAAATTAACAAATACTGGTTGAATATATAAATCGTTGAAAATGGTGTGTAATGTGCGCGGTTACGGTGAGAAACATATAAATAAATTTTGTAAGCGATATGAAAGGATAAAGGAAGAGAAATACGAGTGGTTATAAGTTTTTCTTTATGACGTCTCGTGCTAATGCGATAAGAAAATGTTTCTGGTGAAATAAACTAGAATGCTTTATGCAAATCACGTATTTTTCTTGTTATGTGAAATTAGAAATGCCATTGTATAGTCACTTAAAATTATTAAATTTTAAAACAATAAAAATCTGAACTTTCGAAACTTTTAATATAAAAAAAAGTCTTACTATGCACTTTCAGGTTCCTCATTATTTGCAAGAAAAAAAAGAAACCATACTTTTCTATCATCATTTACTTTTATCACGCGAATTACCCATTTTAACCGATTATCCACTATATCTCTACTTTAACACTGCACAGCAAGTTGTTTTCCCGAATTTTATAACTACTCGAGTTTATAATTAAACTCAATTCAATTACCCAGCACTAACGCGGGAGGAGCTTAACTCGGAAGAATTACAAGCATGGACACAGATAAACAGCTGGCGCTAAAAGCCAGCTTCGAAAAGTTCCGACAACAAAAGTTTCAGAAAAACGCAACTATATCTACACTACACCCGCGCGCACCTGTGCTTATAGAATTCGTGCTTACTTTTCCAAAAAACGAGCTTATAGTAGTTAACCGTGCTATACGAAATTACGTTGGAAACTTCGAAATATATATACCTTGCCTCGTGTATTTTTCTCCAATGATCATTCGCATGCTTCGCTAGCTAATTAAGGCGATTTGTAACTACTACTACTACTGCGTTGCGGAATTATGTAACCTAATGGCATCCATTGAGAGATGATTAACGGGCAATATGTAATATTCATGTGAATATAACGGAAACGAAAGAAACTAATTTATCATCATGTCATCGAAGTTCAGGATTTTGTTCGCGCGTGGTTGTTATATATACGTGAAAATAAAGGTTTTGGTATTTTTGCATAAACTAAGATGTTGGCGGTATACATTTTACGTATACAAGTAGCGAACTTAACAAACCCTATATTCATGTATTAAAGATAAAGGACAATGCCCACGGGCGTAATGTGCGCAAGTAGTAGATGCGTATCTTGTTCAGCGAGACGCAGAAGGAGCGCATCCCTCTATATATACATATATATATATATATATATATAGATGTACATACGTATATATATATGTATAGTATATACTTACACGGCCGTGTGTACAGATACACGCATAGCGACGAACTCGCTCGTAAACTACAACCGTATACTTTTCTCTCGCGACTATATCCTTGAACTTAGAGAGAAAGGAGAGAGAGAGAGAGAGATAGAGAGAGATCAATTTTTTAAATTTGCTACTTGTTCATGCATTGTGCGTATCTAATTTGCAGAGGTAGAAAGTCTGCTTTTATATATAAAAATACTCCGGCGTCCTGCGAGCAGCGACTCAACGTTATTTTTATTAAATTACCGAATAATGAATAGTAGTTTGGGTTTAAAGTGAAAATAAAATCGCGAGAGAGAAAGAAAATGTTTGCGAGCAAACTCGGATAATCTTGTTTATCGTAATGAACTCTTCGGATTATTATTTTTGTGAGAAAAAGTATAATAATTTTAAAATAATATCACTGCGCATTTATTATCACTGGTCCTTTGTTATTTAAAAATATATATTTTCTGTCAAAATTGAATGGAGTTTTTAAAATGAAGAACTGTTCTTTTTAAAAAAAAGAAGTTATGTAGCTAAAAAATTTCAAAATTTAAATGAAAACTTAGATATATGTATCAAGAAAGATCGTTCTTTTATATATTATATCTCTGGGATTCCTAGTACCATATATATTCATGATTCTTTTATATATATACTTCTACCTTACATACCTAATGAAAAATCAGACCATGCTAATACAAATTTCATCAAACCGAGTAATAATCTATTCCAGCAACGCTGTTTGTTCTTCTATACCTAACCAATTAAATTCCAACTTTTCATATAACCCTGGTGCTCATTTTCAAAACCATAGTCCAAACAATATCCCCTTTGTCTCTCAGTCCTCTGCGTTCCTATCGATCACGTTCCAACTACATTGAACCATATACCGTAACACACGAAAAAAAAATATATATATACGTATACTTACAGGCTAACGTGGCTAAGGCAACCTTGCCAATGACGGCGGTACTGTAGGACATGATAACTCGCTTCGCTGAGGAAGCCATCGCCAGTTGGAGTACAGCTAAACCGACCACTAGAGCCAGCAACACTGAGGCACCTGCTGCTGCCAGGCCGGCCACCCACACGGTCCCTGTGAAGAGAAAAGAACAAAAATGTTAGCGAGGTGTACGCGGCGCACTGGGAAGCTTGATGGTTAATGGGTGAAGAATTGATGATTATATAATTATGCGGGGCGTTTAGTGTGAGCGAGCGGGTGATTTATTGAGGTTTGTGGTATGGTTGCGTGCTGTTGTATTTGTGAATTAAGTATATTGTATTTACATGTATAAGGTGTATAAAAAATATATGTTTAGAACTTTGATAATAATCGTTTTTTAAATTGATTTCATTGATTTTAAGTAATTTCCTAATACGTTTCCACTCTCTTTTTTTCATATATTTTCGTTGTTTCTCTATAATTATAAATCTGTGGCTTCGAGGCATAACGACTTAAGTCCACTTTTCAAGTTTCCGAGAAAAACGGGTTTTAATGTTCAAACTTATATGTAAGATCGGAAGAAAGAAAATGGGGCGCGATATTGTACTAGTCAATTGATACATTCAAAACGCATATTTACACAGTGGTATGAGTAGGTTATACATTTTCTGTTACATTAGAAACGAGTAAGAACTGAAAAAAGTATGGACTTATGTCGTTATGCCGGGAACTATGGACTTATCTAACAGTGTTATTCTCGTTCGATTCCGAGTATATTCTTTAATTTTAACCAATAAATTATAAAATTAGCAATTGTTTAACGAATTTTTATTACTTCAACAAGAATATTCCTGTGTTTGTAACATTTCTATTAGTTTACGACCATTTGGCATACTGCATATCTTAAACAGCGCAGGCGATTTGGAAAAGAAGTGGTATATACTAGAAGTTTGAAAATTCTCGACATTTAATCTAGTTATTGTGCATACTTTATATGAAATCATGTTTATATTCAATTAGAATGGATAAAATACATCACAATTATAATAAACCATAAAATGAAAAGGACTTATATCGTTATGCCGCGCACAAAATCTGAAAAGTGGACTTATGTCGTTACGTTTTTGGTATAAAATAAACAAAATATTCTTTGAATACCTGTTAACGATCGAAAAAAAAAGAAAACATGGTTTGCAAGTTTAATTTGATAATGATTTGACTATAAGTATTAGCACAATGCAATTTTTTCCTCGTTAGCGTACGTCGTACATAGCTTTGATAATTTAATTAGCAAGTTGCCGTGTAATGTAACGAATTCTTGTATGAACACGACTATGCCGCTGCTTTACCGTTGTTAGAAATTTATACGCATTTTAGATAATTATAATTGACAAAGGATGCATTGATGAGCATTCATTAGTTGGTATCTAGGATATCCGTAATAAGGAATTGGATGTGCTGTCTTTTCTCCATTATTACTGATTGAACACGTAATCTAAAATTTATTAAGGAATTTTAGTTACACTGTGTACTAATGAAATTATTGATATTTCTTACGTGAATTGTCTTTACGAAAATAAATGAAATTATTCGTAGCACGCTATACTTTGTATTCTATCAACAAATAATTACTTTACAAGCTAACAATCAACGCAAATAACGTAATGCCAATTCACATTGTTATCCTTATACTTTACAAAATCACTAATAACAACCACTTCATCGCAACAATTTCTTCCTCACTTCAAATAATCCCTTTTCCTTCGTCATGCGACGCGGACGAACCGCGACGCTTGTATATCACCTTTTACGGCACGCAGCCACTGCGACGATAATACAAACCATTGATTACGGCGTATCGCGCGCTCGCGCGTTGTGTATAAACTATATAGGAAAAAAGAAGAGAAACGCGGTGTATATCAGCAGCAGCGTAGAGAAGGAAACGTATAAAGTTGCGCGAAGTTCGCGCTTTGAAGTGTCTCACGATTGCGCGCTATTTTATTGGGCTGGAGATATTCTCCTTGCGAGAGAAGGAGAGAGAGAGAGAGATTGTTAAGCGTGGGAAGCGTTGCTACGTTGCCTTGGACTTTATGAAGTCGCGTTTGTTTGGGAAATCGAGTGAATGTGAGTGAATTTTGTCTTTTGAAGTGCGCAAAGTAAAATGTTCTAGATTGTTAAATGTAGATTATGGTTAAAGTGGTTAAAGCGGTATTATTTGAAGGATTGTTCATATATAATGTGTTATTTATAATTTACAATGGGCGCGAAATGATATAGTATAATAGCTCAAGGAAATTTTTTTTTAACAGATCATTTTTGTTTTTATTTTCTACAATTTTAATTTAGAATGATTTATTTTAATCGTTCCGAATTTGTTAAATTTAGAAAATTGTTAATAAAGATACAATACATTATTTGTGGATAATTTCTTTAATTGTTGACCAGTTTTATAAGAATTGAAATTTTGTAAAAAAAAAAAAAAATTATGTTATTATTTGAAATACTCGTTTATTATAATACCTTGTTTACCGCGGCCATGAATTATATGAAAAATTCATTAAAAAATTTATATTTTAAACAAATATCAATGATAAGGACACCTTAAGGACCAAAGCTAGATTGTATCTATTTTAAATTTCTTTAAGTGCAAAGACTAAAAATTTCTCACAAAATTTATTCAGATAATAATTATACCAGTATGAAGTCGCTTAAACCCCTTAATTAATTTAATTCTCACTTTACTTTGCACATAATTTCCACGATCTTTTCTATCCAATAAAAATTACAACTATACACACTTTCCCGCAAAATCTTCTCTTTAAAAAGAACCCGTCCTTTATGCGTGTACACCTCAACCCCATAATTCTCGCGCATTTACCTCCCTCAAACAGACTACTGCGCATTAAGACACCCAACTCCCTTCTTATACACTCGAGCGCCTCGAGCATCAGCCACACACATATATATACGACAAAGCCCTATTCTCGTCTATCTCTCGCTCTCACACACAATGTACTAAGCATATATGCCTTCGAATTCGAGATATAAAGGAAGCCCCCGCGGCTCCTTATCTCAAGTCGCATATATTGACACGACAAACGCACGTGTATATAGTAGTGTGAGCTCAAACATATATGTGCAAATCTCACAAGCGCTGCGAAAAACTTCGAAAAATGGACCCAAAATTTTTTTTGACGATACCTTCTAAATTAGGTTTTTCTTGTTGGTTAGGGTGTCTAGAAAAGATATCTGTTGATGAACGAAGTCCATCGAAGGGTATCATTTTTCTGGGGCCAATAATTAATTGTTTAAAAATGATTAAAAGAAGCTCTAGTTTAGTTCTAAATTATTCTACCAAAAATAACTTGATATGAAATTTGGAAAAAAGAAAATAAAATTAAAGAGCGAAATCTTTTCAAATCTTTTTTCAGAATTAGAAAATGTTAATTCCTCCAAAAGTTACGTGAGTTTGAATTTGAGCCTAAAATACATGTGGTCAATGGTTGGGACAATTGGTTGATCTTTTCACACCGTTTTCTAGAATTTTTAGTTCAACTTTAAATTCACGTAACTTTTAAAGGAATCAACATTTTCCATTCTGAAAAAAAAATCTGGAAAGCTCTCGCTCTTTAATTTTATTTTCTTTTCTCCAAATTTTTTATTAAGTTATTTTTGTGGAACGATTTAGAACTAAACTAGAGCTGTTTTTAATAATTTGTAAATAATTGATTATTGGTCCCAGAAAAATGATACCCTTCGATGGACTTTGTTCAACAACAGATATCTTTTCTAGAAACCCTAAACCACAACAAAAATCTAATTTGGAAGGTCGTGGAAAAAAAATTTTTGGGTCCATTTTTCGAAGTTTTTTGCAGCGTTTGTGAGATTTACACATATATACCTCTGTATAAGAATTAATTATACATACGTATAATATACATATGCGTGCATACACGTGTATATATAATATTAATGATGATATTGTACTTACAAATCGGTTTGAACCTCGTGACACCTTGGCCGCATCGTTCTCGACCGTAAAGCAGGTACTTGCATTGTCGCCAAGGGCTGAAGTATCCTCGTTCCGTCGCTGTGCCCGCTGTGAACATACGGTAGGGGGCTTTTGGTAAATTCGCTTGTTTCTAAAGTTTCGCTTGTGTGCGATGGTGCATGGTGCATGGTTAATGAATGAAAGTGTTCTTTTTTTCTTTTTAATTATACATAAGTACTTTTTTATATATATCGTGAATTGTATATAGGTGAAGGAGAGACCATTGAATAACGATGTGGGGGTCTCGTCCTTGAGGTTGTTTGTAAAATTTTTTCTTTTACGATATAAAAGCAAAATAAGAACGTAGTATATAAAGTTTATCCATCAGTGGCTCTGCGCAGAAATATGCTCGGATATAACAAAAGCAGTAATTTCAGCTTCGATGGGTTTAGGTAGTAAAAAAAAGGAGGTATAGGTGTAAAAATAATGTGACGACGAGAGAGTGAGAAAAAAAGACGTCTTTACCACAGAGACTTTAAAAGAGTTTGTCACCTCGACTGGCGAGGCGAAATTATCGAAGTAAAACCGTTCGAGATGTATTATATTCAAAGTGCAACGACTTAATACTTTTAGCTATTAATCCGGTAATGGCCTTCGCCAGCCGAATGACTATAGGTATAAAAAAAAAGGAAAGTTTGTTGTAATTATAGTTAACACGTAAGTATCAGAGAAATGATCTTACTTAAATGAAAGCTAATTAAATAAACAAAGGGTAGCTTGAATGTATACTTTTTAAAATATTAATAATTCAAATTGGATAACGGGTGTTGCTTATACGATATAATATTTGTAATTCTGCGATTTAAGATTAAGGATATAATCAGTGCAATGTTTTCAAGACAGATAACGAACACTTTTAACAAAATTTTTGGTAAATTTTATATATGTTTAAAAGTAATACTGAGCTAATGTATAATAATTTACAATCAATAATATAGATATCGTTTTTCATAAAATTTCTTTTTTTTTATTAAAAATTTAAAATAAAAATCTTTAAATATATTAAACGACACAGTACTCTAACAATTCTTTTCGTATTTAAATTTCGACATCTATCACCATATTTTCCTCGTACCAATAAAATGTTCTTTTCAAACTCCCAACCATCGTCACACACCTGCCCCTTCAAATATTCAACTAATCCTCCTATTCATCCCCTCTCGAGTGCCAATTATCCTCTCAAAAATCATTCGACCCTCAAACTGAAGCAATATTAACGACGTACCCAGCAAAGGAAGCTCCGGTTTCCCCATTCTCTCGTATTCCCCTTCCGCATCGTTCTAATGAACACTGTCGTCATCGTCGTCTTATCGTCTCTGTACTTTCGTCAAATTGAAATTTTTCAAATATGAACACCGATTGTTCTTTGGAACCCGTATCATTGTCATGACAACACGAGAAGAAGGAAGAGGAGAACTGTGGATGATTTATTTAGGTAGGTATAGAGTGCAGTGACGTGAAGTATGTATAGCGTGTGACAGGGCAATAATTAACCGCCGTCGCAGCCGCGCTTTTCGTGAAAAATTTCGCTAATTAACGGCGAGTTTAAGCGCTGAGAAGAAGCACGAAGAAAAGTTTATCTGAGTATATCCGGAGGATTTATGCGGGGTCGTTAAACTCTCTCTCTTTAATTTAAAAGCAATGCGCGATGCTAAATAACTATATATATATGCGCGTTCAATTAAATTTTAATGAAATTTGCGCAATACACGTTGTACGCAATTACACGCGGTTTGTCGTTTGGCAATTCTGAAGATCATCTAAACGTTTTTCTTTCGTATAAATGAATTTCATAATTCTGCGAAGGTTAGCAAACTCTTAAATGTTTGACCTCATTAAAATAAATTTTAACATCTCCACACTTTGTATCTATAGTACACGAAAATCTCACTGTTTTTCGGGTTTCCATATATATCTTATAGCTTTAATTAATGCATTAGTTAACGAAGACGACGAACATGATAAATTTATTTTTCAGATTTATTCTATAATTAATAATTACGATATAAAAATAAATAAACATTTTTTATAGCAAATACAAATCAATTTCTAAAAAAAGAAAAAGTGCCATTAAATTAGAGAAAAATCAGGTCGAAGCGATTTCTTTAACATAAAGAAAAAAAAAGATACAATATTTTAAATAAATTCGAAAAATAAGAAAACATAAAAGGTAGTTGCTTATATACACAGGCAAACCACACGTACTCTTAAAAAAAAAAACGCCTATACTAAAATAGCAGCGTTCTTCAATTATCCAGCGACAACCCGTCCAGCCTCCTATATAAATAAAAAAAAACATATACCACCCTCCCTCTCTCTCTTTCTCCCCAAACAACCTCCTACCCTCTCCTCCATATCTCCATTCACCCTCGTTTCTATTTATAATCCCACGCCGCGCCACAACAGCATATACACACATACCTTCATCATTTAAACCTTCTATTCACATCTTCCCACACCAAGCGCACATCCCCTAAACTGTCCAATTTCTATCCCTATGTAGACTTACGCACGAAACCCCAATGGCGCGCATCCTATATACCCGTTTAAATTCCTATATACACATATACCTATACACACTCAATTTCTTAGATCGACGCGCGCTCCTCGCCCACACGTGCGGTGGCCGAAAATTCACAGCAATCGATGGCTCATATGTATATATATACACGTAGGTATATGCGCGAGAGTCCCGCGGTGACGTAATAAAGTGTGTGCGTAAGTGAAGCGGGAGGGAGATTGAAGAAAAGGATGATGAGGGTGGGAGATTAGGAATCATTTTTTATTATTATATATACGCATAGATGCTGTGTATCTATTATATCATTTTATATTCGCTACAATAAAATTTATAATATAAACCAATTCCGATATATGTCATATACAATTTAATCGCGTTTGAGCAAATATTTTAGAACCACGTATCATGCGTGTATGATCATTGAATTTGAAAATTTATTGTATAGATATAGTAGTTACGCGCATTGGTGTAATATCGCATTCACAAAGAGCTGACCGAAGCAGTTTGAAACAGCTGATTCTGTAGCTCTTTTCGCGAGGCCAGTATATTATACCGTACAATGAGATTTCTGGAAAATCCATTTTCACTGTACCAGGAACTATAATATAATATGTATGTGCGCTTTGTGGTGTCATATTAGCCGGACGTTTCTAATATATTCTCAAGAACTGAATTTCATACGCACGTCGCGCTGTTTAATCTACCACAGTATATATCTATATGTATGCACTTTCAGGTCATTACACAAGATTCGCACACGCGTGCGTGCGCCTGTATAGACCGGACTAAGCTTATTACTATCTCAAGTAAGTATAAAGCCACGCGTAATGGAGCTTCAACGGTTTCTCATTAAATAAGTATATAAAAGCTTTTTATGGACGACGCTCCTTTTGCTGCTGCTGCGCGCCAAGCTGTTACTTAAAGTAACTGCCCCTATACGAACAATTTTTGAGTCCTGTGTTCTTAACGTTCTAATCAAACAGACTCTTCGGGTATATAATTAGAATATAATAATTTGAATTTTAAATTACTCGCTGAGCTAGGTGTGTAATCTTTTCATCTATTATGAAAGCTATGTAAGCAACTTATGAGTCGCTGATAAGATTACTATTAAATTTTTCGAGAAAATCTTTAAGAATCGTTAATATATAGATCTTCCAAATTTTAATCTTATTAATTAAATTCATATATTCTATCTGCAGATTCTAACATTTATTAAAATTTATATAATTATATATAAAATAAAATAAAGCGCATTGATCGGATTCACAATCCTATCGAAATTTGTGAAATATAGATTGGAATCTAATTTTTATGATTTTAATTTGAATTAATTAATTAATTAGCACAATTCTCGTATCGATCGATGTTAATTAATTATAAACAATTTAATGGTATGTAATATCAAATGTTGTAAACAATGCATAAACATAAAATTTTATTAAACTCCCTCCTTTATCACACGAAACAACGCAACCAATTAATTATCACATCTCAAAGCAATATCGCCGCGGCAACCACGTCGCGCACACGACTCATCAAAAATCATCACGACCAATAACCCCGACACACCCGTTATACAACAATTCATTATATATATACACTTCAAACAACAATCGCCGCTGCCCAACAACGCATTCCATTTTCTATATACCGCATGGAGCCACGTCATCGCTCGATCTTTATCGGTCGTAAATCTATATCGATATCTCGTCGCTGGGATATTTCGGCGTACGGCGACGATAAAAACGATTCGCACCGGCCGTATATAAACGCGTTAGATGACGTACGCAGCAATGGTTTCATCGTCACGAGCAGCGGTCGATTCGACTGCCGCAGTTGATTATATTCATACGTGAGAGAGTTAAAGGAGAAGGAGTGATTAGTAGTGTTACTAATTGGGAGGTAAGGTTTGGCGTGGTTGGTAATGAAGTTTGGCGAAGTTGTAGTTCAGATTCACGAAATGATATTTGCACATGCGGTGTGGGTGCGGTTTATTTCTTGGCGGTTTTGGAAGTTTGATTCTTGTTGGTTTAATAGTGTACTTTGTTATGTCATTTATAGACAATTAATCATTGTGTAATCTTTAAGGGTTACGTCAAAGACGTTAAATTAAAATCATTGAAATCGGATTTTTATTAAAGAGTAAATTATTTGTACAATAAACGAAAAAAATAAATTAATTAACTACGTTATGTACTTAATTTATAAATTTGAGTCAGAGCATACATTGATAGAAAAAAAGTAACGAAAAATTCTCATGTTGATTTAGTAATCGAGCAATATAAACGAAAAATATAAATTTTCCCATAGAAATATAATAATCATTACTGGTTTTCTAGTAATTTTTACTATGTTTATAGTATTTTTTTCAAATGTTTTAATTGAAAAATTTATATTTTTCGTTGATTCTATACCAAATTTCTAGAATTAAATTTACTAAAATTTTTCTATCAGTGTATGAATTGATACAAAATCAGCGGTATACTCGTAGCTAATTAACAGTAGATATATTCACTAACAATAATAAGATCGGAAGAG
>JAWWEQ010045234.1:0-16922 GCA_035583055.1 Torymus tubicola | reverse complement strand
TATTGGAAATGTATGTCTATTAACTGTGATATAAAATAGTTATATTAAATAATATTTTAATAGCCATTTTGTTTTACACCTTCTTTTACCCTTCTTCACAAATTATTTTTAAATTCAGCGCCCTTACATTGGGCCCCCATATACTCATAGCCCATGAGCCCCCACAAGTATAAATCCGGCCCTGGTTGTACGGAACAAAAGTAGAGTAAACAGTCTATCGCATTCGTAACTCATGGTACATTGTGATGGGCAAATCTTCAGTTCAACATAGTTCACGTAAAAATATAAATAAATAATAAAATAATAAATAATAATAATATAAAATATAAATACACAACGGTTAGAATAATCAGACGTGAACTATGTTCAACTGAAGATTTGCCCATCACAATGTACCAGCAATTACGAATGCGATAGACTGTTTACTCTACTTTTGTTCCGTCCAACACAGAAAGGTAGGAGGGAACAAACAGAACACACAGAAGATTCAGAAGACACATATGTAGACAGTCCCCTGACATGAGTCGATGAGCGGATGAGATGAGCCAACTCATGAGATGAAATCATGTGAACATGACTAAGCATGTGATTGTGTAGATGGCGGTGCTTACTACCAGCAAGCTGCTCTTTTAATGGAAGTTTCAATTCTCAGAGAGCTCTCATCAGCAGATCGTGGTAACAGAAAGGAAAATTATTTTTAACTTTTCTAATCCCATATTTCAATATTAAACAAGTCGAGACACTGAAGATGCCACCCGTAGGTAAGTGGAGAAAAAAGTAGTCAGCCGATCACTTAAAATTGTGCGATGACAGTTTATATTGTCGTTTGATCTCATCGATTCGTGAATAAGTAAGAAATTTTGTATGTTTACTTTAAATGAGCGAGTTTTTTTATGAGACCAAGTCTGAAGCTTCCTCTGGTCCACTTCCTAAAACGATATGAATGACGCTACTGCTTATGCTCCCTCACGTTGACTGCTGGCACTGCAATTACCGATCAAAAAGAATAAAAACTATAAACTATTTAATTAAACACTTACATCACTTATAAGGAATAAATGCAGAGTCATGGCGACATTAACAAGGATTGTGGTTTCCTGTGGCAGGTCGACCAACCATCTGCTTAAGTCTACTCGACTGCCTCATGCACTCATCAGCTACTTTGTGCGGTCCTACTATAGTGAGTTATAACTTAATACTCGGGTTTTCTCGCGTTGATCTTCAGCTCTAAATACCCATTTGCTTACGTTAATTTACCGCGAACGATTTATATTTATCGTTTTGATCAGAATTTAATGACGCCAGTTTTTATATCCACATTTCACCTCAGATAAGGTTAAGTTTAATTGGCCACCTTTTCTTGTATCTAGGAATTATATATATTCTCAAATAATTATAGACAATTGTATTTATTGCATTCCTCATTGTCCTTATATATATTTCAATCACAGTTGATATTACTGACTGTATTTCTCTACAAAAATTATTTTGTGTCAAATTTTTATTTGCAAGAGGAACTCCATTTGGCTTTTTTGTTGTTTCTTTGTCATATTATTCATATAGATTCCACAATTAAATTATATTCAATAATAAATCATGATTCATGCATATCTTTGTAGGGAATTCATTTTCCAAAATTTGATGTAATCAATAGAACTATCGATTTTGTGATTTTGAATTTTTTTACAATCTGTATGTCGAGATTACATTTTTAGAAACTTAAGATCAATTTCAGTTCATTTTATAAGTGATGTACATATTAATTTACAATACAAAATGTAAATTACGATAATTTAACAAAACATAATTTAAAAAGAATTAGTCTAGTAATGGATGCATTTTAGTTATTCAATATATCTATTTAGCAAATTTAATAAATAATATTGCTTTGTAAAATATGAGTTGTTGTGAAAAGAGTGTTGAATTAAACTTGGTTTCTTTTTCTTCAGTTTTTCAAACTTATTTCTTTAATAATGTATACTTATTAGCATCTTCTTCCCATAGTGGTCAAAATAAGCAAAATTTTCTGTAGATATTTGTACAAAAAAATTCTGCAGAAGTACCTTGTAATAAATAGTGCATATTTGTACAATAAAAAAAAATTATTTGAGAAATTATCACGAAATTATAATATGGTTTTATCAGTATAAACTTTAAGTAGCATCTGTAAAATTTTTTGGCTATTTGCTATTTGGCTTTTTATATTAATTATTTTAAATTATAAAAACCAAAGAAAAAGAAAATTAACAGAAATAATAACCTATTCAATTATATATATATAGAAACGTAAAGGCCCCAAGCATAATAAGAATAATAATATTATTACTATTTCTTTTTAGCAATAGCTAGGAGTTAAAATAAATATATTTTTTTACTTGTAATAATTCTTTGTATATGTTTACCTGTATTTGCCCCAGAGTACTATATGCAAGTTGAATATATATCTAATTTAAATCACCCATGTATGACCATTCAAGTAGAACAATATCGACAAGAGAATTTAGCGACTAATGGTGATAAATCTAATATTATTTATACCATTGTAACCTTAAAATTGAAACTTTGGTATAATTTTTCTGTGCTTGCTATTATTCGTAAACAATCGTGAATGTAGAGTCATATGCTTTTAAAACATCAAAGTAGATTGCATCAATTCATAGAATTTCTTAAAGCTTCAATAATATCATTATTAATTATTAATAGATTTATGTAAGTTCGATTTTATCTTTTATGAAACTATATTGTTTAGTTATAATTACAAAGGGTTAATAATTAAAATTAGCCTATACTTAGTTGGATGTCATGCTTATTTTTATTTTTAAAATTTGATTTATAGGAGTATGTTTAAATTTCACTGAAAACTTACCATTATTAAAAGACTTATGCAAAATATATAAATTATTACCTCTAATTTTGTTTAGATATTTTTTTTGTATAAAGATAGAATGTTACCTGGTCCACAATTGAGTGGTATTTTATTGGCTCTTGCTAAATGTCCGTCAGATTAGAATACGTTGTTCCAAAGTAGTAATATTTCAATATTTGTTTTACTTTGACCTTTGACTAAAGAAAGTATATTTACTAATATATAGATATACATCCAATACAAAAATCTGATGGACAAATAGCAGAAGTATATTTTATTGCCTCTTTTAGAATTCGGGTGTTGCTCTATACTAATCTTGTTTTGTTGGTGTAACATGTAAAAATAATTATTGTATAAAAAGAATAGTTATTAACATTTTGAACTAATTCAGTCCTCTTGTCTAATCCAGTAATACATTTTTATTCTTTTTTATAATAATCATTTATGTTTTGCCAATAAAAGAGTTAATAATAAAGTAGTACATTCTCTTAAGTACCAATAAAAAGTGATTCAAAACTTAGTAGGCAATATCTACACTGTAAGAAAACTTCCATATATATAGATATACAATGTGTACATTTGGAAACTTAAAATGTAAACACAGTATATCTATATATATATATGGAAGTTTTCTAACAGTGTAGATCTGTGATAGCATAATTATTTTTAAAAAATTCCAGATAAAAATTCTTCATTGTTATTTAATTTTTTGAGATAAAAGAATGAGATGATAAAATAAAAAATTTATGTTTTTAAATATTTTTTATACCTTAAAAATTAGAAAGTAGGATCAACAGTTTAGAATTGTTTATTTTATTATTAATTAAGATAGAGCAAAATAAGATGAAAAATTTCTTAAAACAAAACGTAATGAAGAAAATTTCTGACTATCTAGATTAGAAAAAATTAAAATACAATAGATAAGGCATAATCTAGATTTTAGTTAAAAAATAAACTGACCTATTTTGATCCCCGTATCTTTTTTAGGATAAAAAAACTATTATTAGAAAATGTATTTTGATCTTTATTACTAAGTATTTAAAATAATAAAATTATTTATATATTATTTACATACTATTTATATAAATATTCAATTTGATATGCTTCTTTCTCCTATTGGCTTTATTAATATAATAATTTAATATTAGGAAAATAGTTTTATTTTCCATTCGTAACATTAAGAATATAATGCAATATAATCTTTATTGATCATTTAATAATCGAGAACTTTAATCTATTACCTTATCAAAAATTACTTGTGAGAGTTCTAGGATAAATCAGAATAACGCTAAGAGAATCATGAGATTTGGTAGGTAGATTAATATCTGTGTGAGAAAAATTTGCATAAAATTTCAAGATTATATGCTGCTAAATCATCCAAAAATTAATGTTTTTATTTTTTGCTACTTAACATATGGTCTACTTATGAAAAACCATGGTTTTGTTGTTTTCAATTGTGTATAAGAACAAAATTGACACCATTAGATCTAATTTACTAAAAAAAATATCTAAAAGCAAAAAAATATACATTTATCTTCAAAGTATAAGTCAAACTGTATTGAAAAAGATTGCTTATAATATGTGTTATTCATGCATGACAGATTTATAATAATAATAATAATAATAAATTGCTTTATTAAACTTTAAGTTTATATTACATCTATTCGCTTTACATATATTTACATCACTTGAGTGTGAGTGAGTGTATATGCATGTGTGTGATTGAGTATATTTACCAAGATATTTGTGTATGTAATTCTATTTACAAATGTATTTTAACCTAGATGTTATGTGTCTACTTTTACGGTTTATTCAACTCTTTCTCCTTTTATTTTCTGTACTGTCTCTGCTTCCAATTATATTTTCACTATTTAACTTCTTTTTTCTTTCTGGTTTTTCTTATAGGCTATGCTTGTGTTATCTTGCCAAATTCTCTTCGCCTTCTTGTAGTATCTCCTTCCAGCTCCTACCTTCTTGTTTTGTAAACCTGCATTTTTCGAAGATATGCTCTAAGGTTTTTTCTTCCTCTCTGCACAATCTACACTCCCTTTCCTCTGCGCTCTTCCTGTACTTGCTGCTTTTATTTTCACTACCTACTCTGAATCTTCCGGTTAGTTGCATCTCTCCTTTTCTGTTCTTCCTATGCTTTTGTACGTATTTTGACCTACTCTCGTCATTCAGTAGTTCCCTTATTTCTGCTGCATACCTTGAGTCTCTGACTTTTCCTTTTCTTTCTTGCCTTTCTATGTTCACTCCTCTTCCTGTCATTTTCGACCATAGCTGCTCAGTCCTTTTAATTCTGGTTCCAGCTTCCATTTCTGACCATCCTCTCTCTTCGAAGAACTTCTTCCTATTCCTTTCTTGCTTCGTCCAGTCCTTTCTTTTTTACATTGTCCTCCAACACTCTGCGAGAATTGTACCTTCTTCTGCTCTTACTATTTTTTCTTCGTATCTCATTGCCCTTTTCCAGTTCGATGCTTCAGTTTCCATCTCTCGGTTTCTTCGTGGATAAGGTGTATCCCGTATCATGGGGTGTTTTTGTTCGCTTTTAGTGTCCACTTGATATATTTATCTTGTACTCTTTCTATTTCTTCCCATTCTCTCCATCTCCATACTTCTGATCATTCTTTTGATCCAGTCTTCTTTCATTTTTCTCTCATCTATGCTCCATACTTTGCCAAGTATTCCATTTGCCTTACTTACTAGCTTTTTCACGTGTCTCTGATCTCCGTTATTCCCTTGTATTTCATATCCTAGATATGTTGCATCCTTCACTACTTCTATGAATTCTTCCTTCCATCTACATTTGGTCACCTTCCTTCTGCCTCCTGGCTTCCTAAATTCCATAATTTTCGATTTTTCTGTGTTTAGTTCTAGTCCTTTTCTGCCTATATATCTTTCGAATCTTTTTATCAATTCCTTCATTCCTACCTCGTTGTCTGCCAGTAGCACAATGTCGTCTGCATATGAAAGCGATGATACCTTCTTTCTGCCAGTCATTATTCCTCCTTCCTGTGCTTTTGACATTTCTTCTAAATCCAACAAGCATATATTAAAAAGTATGGGGCTAAGAGGGCATCCTTGCCTCACTCTTGTTTCGGTTCTAAATCTTCCTATCTTCCTTCCTTTTATCTCTACTTCGCAGTATGTTTTTTCATATATGCCTTTGATTCTCTTTATCAGATTCTCTGCTATCCTCTTTTTCCAATATCCTCCATATTTTCTCTGTGTATTTTGTCCAATGCAGCTTTTAAGTCTGCTAGCAGGGCTCATGCTTTCCCTTTCTCTTTGTTGACTTCCCTACCAACTTCTTTAGTGCGTACACTGCGTCTATGGTTCCTCTGCTTTTTGTAAACCCAAACTGTTTATCGTCTAGAAGTTTTTATTTTTCCGTTTGCTCTTCCAATCTGCTTCTTAGTATTTCTGCATATATCCTGTATCCCGTGTCCATAAGTGTTAGTCCTCGGTAATTTCTTATATCATCCAAGTCTCCCTTTTTAAAGATTGTCTTAATCTGTCCTGTCATCCAGTCTTCTGGTATGTTTCCGTTTCTCCATATATCGTTCAGTCTTTCGGTCAGCTCATCTTGTAGCTCCTCTCCTCCTAGTTTCCATGCCTCGTTCGATATGTTGTCCGAGCCTGTGACTTTTTTCTTTTTCATTTTTCCTAAAGCGTTTCTCACTTCTTCTTCGGTTATCCTATTTTCGTTCCAATCCCTCCTCGTTTCTTCTCTTTTTCTGTTGTATTCAGTATCTATTTCGTTAAATTGTTTTTTGAAGTGCTCCATCCACTTACCTTCTTGTATCTTCTCGCTTGTTTCTTCTTTTTTTATTCTGTTTTCATTTACTATCTTTCAGAATTTCTTCTCATTCCTTTCTTCACTTATTTCTTCTAGCATCTTCTCCGCCCAATCTTCTTTCTTCTCCGCAATCCAGTTTCTGTATTCTCTCTTTTTTTCTATATTCTTCTATACTTATCTGATCTGTTTTCCATTTCTTCAGTGTCTTCTTCATCTCTGTTTTCTTGTCGTGGCACGATTTGTCCCACCATCTTTCTTTCCTGTTTGTTCTTTCTCTTATTTTCTTTTTACCATCGCTCTCTGTATTTTTGCTTTCAACTCTTTCCAACATCCGCCTTTTTTCACTTTTTATAAATTCTTGTTAAACGTTTCTGTGCTTTCGTTCGGCCAGTCTGTCACTTGCTTTACCTTCAATTCCTCTTCTTGTTCCTGGTTTCTCATGTTTATTCTAACTCTTAAGGGCATGTGATCTGAATCTATGCTAGTTCCTACCTTAATATCCTTCTCTTCCCTTCTCATTTGTTACCACATAATCGATCGTGGATCTTCCTGCTCCTCTTAGATATGTGAATTCTCCTTCCCAATCCTTTAAGGTGCTTCCGTTTATTATATGCATTCCCACCTCGTTTAGTTTTTCTATCATCTCTTTGCCTTCTTTGTTCATTGTCTTGTCCTTGCTCCTTCTTCTTTTATCTTTTCCTATGACCCTTCCTCGTTTTTCCGCAGTTCTCATGTTGAAGTCTCTTTCAATCATAATGGGTAATGACGCGTGCTCTGCTACTATCCTCTCTATGTATCTTCAATTCGCTTTCTTTTCTTCTCTAATATAAACTACCATCACTATGATGTCTATTTCATCTATGTTTAAGCATTTCGCCAAGACTTCTCTGCTTTTCTCTTTCTCTGTTATTCTTCTTTTGAATCCTTCAGTCCAATTATTTCATGTTCTTTTATCTCTTTTCATGTTTCCATGCCCAGAATCCTAATTCCTGCAACATTCCAGAACATTAACCTTCCGTTTGTCTAGTTCTTCTAAGTTCCTTTGGTACCTTTCTCTTCCTTTTTTTCTTTCCATCTCCGTGACCATTTCTTGGTTTTTTTCGTCCCAATACCATACTGTGTCTTCGATTACCACCTTATTATGGCTTATTCTGACCTATTGATCTTCTTGTGCCATGTTCTTCGCCCAGGCTTTCATTTTCCTTTCTTTTTCTCTCTCCTTACATGTTCTTTCGTTGCCTTTTAATTTGTTCTTACTTTTCATTACTGATACCTTTTGTGTGGGATCTCCTAGTTCTGCATCTACTATAGTCCGTTCTCTTTTCCAATCTGCCACGTCCTTTTTACTTATACTTCAATATTCATTTTTTCATTTATCTAGTTCTCTACCTTCTCTTTACTGCTGCATTCTTCATTTTTCAGCCCTGACATTATAATGTTGTTTCGTATTTTTTCTCTTTCTCCCTTTTCCCATCTTGTATCTTGTTCTAGTTCTATCTTCTTTATTTTTCTATTATTTCCTCTTCATATTTTTCCCTCCTCTTTTTCCCCTATTCTCTCCGCTTTGTCTTTCTCTATTTCCTCTTTTATCTCTTTGGTTTCTTTTATCTCATCACTACTGCTACTCATGCGTGCTTCTTCTATCTTCTTTGTCCTTTCCTGTAGGTCTTTGAATCTTCTTTCGGTCTTCTCATAGTATTCCTTTATCTCGTTTCTAATCCTTTTAACCTCTTTTCTTGTTTCCTCTTGCTCCTTTGTTATTTTCTTTTGTTCTTCTACTATGGTGTTTTGGTTACTGGCGATGTTTTCCATCATCTTCATCATTTTATTACAGTTATCTTCCGTCATCGCTTCTTTATCCTGATTACTCTTTTCTCCTTTGTCTATGCTCTTTTCTTCGATTTTTTTTTCTTTCGTAGGTGTCCTTTTTAACGTACTTCTTCTTTCGAAAGGGTTTTCTATCCTCCAATGACAAATCCTTCTCTACCTCTGCTGTATTCCTTTTCCTGTCTCTTCTGTCGGCGAGATTAATTTCCTTTTCGTCACTTTTCTGTATATCGAAAACACTGATCGGTGAATCTATCACTCGGGATAATACTCACTTAAATAATTTGGGTAATGAAGGTAAATCATAAAATTCTGTAAATGTAGGGATGATATATTTAAACGGTATAATCAATTACCAAGTAGAGCCAATATAATTATTTATTATGATGGACTTGTATGTAGAAACAGTTTTAATAAATTTATGCAAAAATTTAGTATTCTACATACTATTTTTCGTATAGTCATTAAAATATTTATTTCAATTTGAAGAGAGGTGTTATTGAATAGATGAGGTTAGAAGAGAGAAAAGAGGACAAGAAAGCGAGCCGACGAGAAAAAAACGGGGAGGAAGTGAGAGTAGATTATGCAGAAAAAACGTCTATACTTGCTTTATTTTATACTTTCGTAAAAAGTTTTATATTAACAATATTATTTTTATTTTTCATTAAAAGAAACAAATTTTAGTGAATTTTTTATACTTTTGAAAAAATATTTTAAGTAAGATATCACAACTTTTTTAGGGTAAAAGTAAATAAAAGCATTTCGTCAGTTTTTAATATTATTATTAACAAATCAGTATTTTTTGTTCATCAAAAACATTATTTCAATTTGTAGAGAGGTATTATTGAATAGATGAGATTAGAAAAGAAAAGAGATTTTATTAAGAATAATAATGATTAATTTCAAATCCAGTGTATTACATTATCTACATTATTATACATCTAAAAAATTTCACTTTATTTGTAGAATGTGTTTCTTAATGATAAGTTTAAAGAAATCATAAAAAATTTGAATATTCAGGTATTATTTGTACAATTAAAATTGGACAATTTCTTAAATGGGCTTAAAGAGACTTGTTATATATTTCAATAGCTGTGGAAAGGGAAATGCTGCCGATGAAATCTAGTTGGACCGCACGGCAGGTTTTTGTGTTTAGATTTTCTGACCCATCGAGTACAAGATATAGATGTTCGACATAGCCGATAACGGAGTCTAGGTTGTATGCTCTGTAGTTTTTTGTCTCTAGGTGTTGGAACACATCAAATACGTCTTCATTGTGTTTAACTGTTATATATATAAAATAAAAAATAAAAAAATAAATAAAACATCAATTTAGTTTGTATTACTAATAATTAGTTTGTAAGTATACCGAAACTATGTACAGGTAGCATGTCTACCTCTATAGGATGTTAATTGCTTCGATAAATAATCATGCCTAAGTAAGATTTACCATGTATTACTATTATATGTATTACTCTGGTAAATAAATAAATAATATTATTAATATAAAACTTTCTGAAAGTATAAAATAAGTCAAGTATAGACGTTTTTTCTGTATAATCTACTCTCACTTCCTCCTCGTCTTTTTTTCTGTATCTCGTCGGCTCGCTTGTCCTCTTTTCTCTCTTACTAACCTCATCTATTCAATAACACCTCTCTCTAATTTAAATAAATTTTTTCATGAATATACGAGAAATAGTATGTTGTTAAAAATATTATAAAAACTCTCGAAATGCTTTTACCCTTAAAAAGTTGTGAAATCTCAATAAAAACATTTTTTAAAGGTATTAAAAATAATAATATTGTTAAGGGTACAACCCACTTTGAACGCTCAAAAAAGCCTATTTTTGCGAATTTTTTCAAAGAATAATATGAAATATATTGATATAAAAAATGATAGGTTTGTTAAATAAAGCCTAAATGTATAAGAAAAAAATTTTTTATTAGTTTTTTTTTTCAGTTTTTATGTACAAAAACTGTAGCTGAACATAAGGCCATGATTTTGAGGTAGGTAGACGAGAGGCATAGTATCTCAACAACGGCTCATCTGAAACAAAAAAATCAAAGTGTTTTAGTTACAGTATGACAGTAACCACAAAATGAACTACGGATATTTATTTTTATCAATAAATAACCAAATGGCAGTCAAAAGTAGAAAAAAGAAGAAAAAAACGCCCATTTTTTAAACTCAAAATTATAACTCGTCTGTAGTTCATTTTGTCTTGTGGTGTGTCGAATATATGGTTAAATTTTTATAAGAATCGGTCTACTCATTTTTCCGAAATCGTGCCTCCCGTTATAAACAAAAAGGTTGTTTTGAGAAAAATGCGTTTAAAGTTTTTTTTTAATGAAAAATCATGAAAAAATCTTACCTAAATTTAATCAGTGATGGCGGCACTGTACAAAACACCTTCTGCTTGTTCGTGAACATAAATTTCTTTCAATCTTGCTTGTTTTCGCTTCGTTCTGGCCTCTTTGTAAGATTGTGAGCTGTGGCGGTTTGCGTCTTTAATACGTAAGTTATTGCGCTCCTTAGCGTATTCCATGGCGATCAAGGCGAATTTGATGCCTAATACGTCCATTATCTTCAAAACTGACAATTTTTGCCATTAACCTCCATACGGCCGGCAACACAACTATAGTGGTGTTGCCATGATTCCCACCAAAGCAGGCATGTATCAACGAAAAAAATCCCAGCCGCCAGCAGGTTAAACATATATGCTTCGGCGTCATACTCCGTACAAACTTGTTAAAACTTTCATTGTTATTTTCTATTTCCTTTTGTTCTATGACTGTTTCTATTTCTATTATTTCATATTCTACTAACATTGAAAATACAAGCACAAAACGTATAATACTGCAACCAGCAGTTGGATTGTTGTGTTCATCGAAACTTGTAACGTTTGACTCTCTCAATTCTTCTGCCCGTTTACTTGAAAAATTTGTTTTAACTTTATCAGTAAATCTTTTACCACTAAATTTTCGCTTTTTACTCCTGTTTGGATTTGTACTTTTTCCACCTTTAGCCATGATGTACGCAACGATGTTACTCAAACGAAGTCGAGTGAAAACTACTGCTGAAATAACATTATGCAGAGCTATAGTTTCAAAGTTCGTTTGTGCTTCTAGTTCTTACCTGTAACCGTATTTTTATTTCAAGAAAGATTAAATGTATTGACTATAGAGAGCACTATATATTTTTATATTAAAAAGCAGCTGTTTAAATAACTAGAGGTAAGAGAAGGGTCTTACAACAGATGGGCTGGGCAAGCGCGCTAATTCCTTAAGCAAGCGCGCTCAGGTAGTAATATTCAGATTGCAGGAAAATATAATTGGACTGCTTGGATCTTCACAAAATTATAGTATAATATGTTTAGATATATATACTTTCGAAAAATGAAAAAAATAAATAAATAAATCGATTTTTCAAAAGTGTCAAAGTGGGTTGTACCCTTAATATAAAACTTTCTACGAAAGTATAAAATAAGGCAAGTATAGACGTTTTTTCTGTATAATCTACGTATATAAGTTATAATTATATACATTCAAATTGATAAGTTCGAATCAAACAAATGAAAGTTGTGAAATCAATTATTAAATTTGTTCATTCTTGTATGAATATAATGAAACACAAGAAAGTACTGAAATCAGTTTATTGTAGTCAAGTATCCATATCAATTGATTTGACTGATGTAATACAATTTTTCGTATCTTGCGTGTAAAATTACATTTTACGCCCGCGGGCATAAAGTAATATTTGACGCCTAAGAGGTGTAACAGCTCACCTACTCCTACAAAATCTTATAGAACGTTCCCACTTTCCACCCGTATTTAATTAGTAATAGTAATTGATCGGTGTATAGGTACTGAGCTGCGGATAGTGATCTGTAAAACTATTCAGTAATTTGAAAGAGTTGCATTTAATGCGGTTGCTCCTCGACAATATATTATGAATACAAGATTCTTCTGTGATGTTATTCAGATTTCGTCTAGTTATTTTTTTTAAGTGAGATATATAATTGTTTTCGAGTAAATTATTGATATGTTCGTCAGTTAATGTCGAATCATTGTCAAGTAAATTAATATTTAATATTAATATCTTCAAGGAATTTATAAAATTCTCTTGCGTTACTTGGTTGCATCTGTAGACTGCTGTTATCTTAACATATCTATCTCTACTCATCATGGTTTTGAATGTTAAGAAGTTGATACCATTTACTGTGTCAATGACGTTAGTTTCTTTGAGGTTGTTTTTTATGTACATAATTGCTTCATCTATTTTATTAATTTGGCTTTCGCTGTAATAAATATTATAGCTATTCAGTGAAAAATAGTTGTAGTGCAATAAATTGTATGTTTCAGTGCATACAATAACATCCGGTTTGTGTAATCTTTCTATAAATATTTTTAATTCTGAAAATTAGTTTTCATACCTCTTATGACAAAATGGGTTAGTAGTAGATCATTGGTATCAATATTAGATTTTTCATTGAACTTTGATGTACCTTGGAATTCGGTTTCCTTATGCTCCATGATTTCATACGTCTCATTCATCATTCTGAATTGAGCGGGATTATTTTGATTAGTTATTGCCGTCAGTCAGCCCAGATTGGGGCTCCGTACAGCATCACAGAATAGAATATACCACCTAGGAAAGAAGTAACTGTAGCGGTTGTTCCGCCCCCCCCCCCTCAATATTCAGCATGATACTCGTGAGCGCTCGAAAAAATTTTGATACTTTTAGTCCTACATTTCTGAGGTGCTCTGCGAATTAAAGCCGCACATCTATTGTGACTAGGTATCTAAGAGTATCCTTTGTTCTGATCTCTTAATCTTTGATTGTAAAAGTGGCGTACTGCCTCTTTTTTTGCGAAATAAAGAACGCCTCAACCTTTTGGACAGCAAGAGTAAGTCCATCGGTATATAACCAATCACCTACTACATCGGTTGCGCTGTCTTCGTTATATTATACCTCTTCGACACTTTTTGTCACGACGATGAGGGCAATATCGTCGGCGTAGGCTATCATGGAAGTGCTTACCTAAGCAAACCGTCATACAGGACGTTCGAGATTGGGGATTCCAGTACCGAGCCCTGCGGTATTCTTCCTGTAATCTTATAGGAATGCATACCGTCGTCGGTGTCACAAAGAAGAGTTCGGTCTGTTAGGTAGCTCAAGATAATTTTTTGAAGATATAGTGATACCCTTATTTTTTCCAAGGCTATCATGATTCCATCTCATCTGGCTGTATTACATATTCAGTATACCTAAACCTATGATAGCACACATGCGTTTTATACCGGCTACAACTATCAAAGTTCTTGTCTAGTGACACGATCCTGTTGATGGCATCGATTGTTAAGCCACCCTTCCTAAAGCCGTATTAACTATCAGACAATTCTCCCGCTTTGTGCATAGCTTCTTCCAGTCTGACGGATATGATCGACTTAAATAATTGCCCTGTAATATCCAACATAAAGAGTGGTCGATAGAAGGATGGCTCACCCGGGGGCTTATTTCCCTTAGGAAGCAGTATCAAACTCTGTATCTTCCACTGTTTCGGGATAATTACTTCAATTAGGGCACCCCGCGCGCATTACAGCAATGCCCTTTCTCCATCAGTAGACTGGTAGGCGTCCGCGATGGTTTGCGACACACACCGGTTTGATCACATGCCGTTGTGATGGTTCACGAGAGGGTTTGAGCTGTAGTCCCGACTATGCCTTCGACAGATGCTTCCTTCAGCGAGCAGAGCAAAGCTTTCCTGTAAAAGATAGTCGGTGTCCATCTCGCTCTCGCGAGCATGCGGGTCATAGTTGCCGTTCCGCTCACGAGTAGGAGCTGGTACGGGGACGCTTGATGAAGTGTACTGAACACTGACTCGCTAGTTAGAGCCTCCTCGGCTCAGTCTGGAATCGGCAGAGGCCAGGTATACTACGGACGACTAGTTTCCTTTGGTGTAGGTCGGCCTTGTTCCTGTGTTTCCTCTGGTGGCGGTGAGATACGGTTATATTCGGGTACTACACGGAGAGAAATTTCCTGCTAAAAACGCATGGATTCGAATCATGCGAATATTACAGAATGTTCCGCCAAAAAAGAACGCAGCAATAGCGGCGATTATCGCATGCTTTCATTCCTTGACAAAAGCGTAAGATTTTGATGCCAATTTAGCAACTATTCATTGGGATAAAAGGAAAAACGGTTGAATGCGGATTGCGCATGCGCGCTTCGATCCCTTCATTCGTACCTCCCACCCCAAGTCTCGCCTGAATTCCCATAGAGTTGTTACCAAAATCACATCAACGCTCTTGCGAATACGGTATAACTAACGCGATGGTCAGGCTTTAGATAAAAACGTATCGATTTTATACCAATCTCGCAACGTAAAGACTGATGCTTTGTAAGCAAGAAGATTCACATAAAAGTTGCAGGAAATTGCTCTCCGTGTACCAGTGCCTTCTCTTTCCGAAAAAGAGGTGATGTTTGGCACGATCCATCAGTGTTTGCACATTTTCCTCGCACACTTTGTGGATATGTCGAACCTTAGCGAACTTCTTTAGCGCTCTGTTGGTGGCCTTTACCATGTTTTTGAGTTCCGTGTGTATGTTCTTCTTTCCCTGTACACATTCTATCAGCGATTCGAATTGTATCTTTAGTCGTTGAAAGTACTGTTTCTCTTCGTCGAGCTTTGTGTACACACACACGCACGCACGCACGGACGCACGCACACACGCATGCACGCACACGCACGCACACACACATACAGACATTTTTCAAAAAAGATCTCAAAAAATTCCTATCACGGAAATTCCTATCAAAATATCCTTAAAAACATAACATTGTGAATCGAAATAGTGAGAAAGAATTTCTTTGGTCGCATTGAGCAATGAGTCATTTTCTATTTTCTCGTTGTTGCAGGTCTCTTGCAGCTATAAAATAGTTTAAATTATTCAGAAATAAAAACGTAGTATACCCAAAAAATGTATTTTTTCTGTTCTTTAAAATAGGGAAAATCGTTAATTTAGCATTTTTCGCGATTTTTTACGTGTTTTACTGCTATAAAAAATTTTTTGTTCACTGCTTTGTGAACCATTTTTAACGTACCGCGTATCATTTTTTTGTTTTCGTGTCAGCTATCTAAAAAAAATTATTGAGCCATTTTCGTAAAAATCGCGTTTTTCGAATTTTTAAACTGCTGCCATGAAAATTTGTCAACTTCAAATTAGCTGAAAATTACTCGAAGGTAGTTCTATGTCTGTACAATAACCTGCATGTAAAATTTGTTTGCGTTTTAGCCTTTAAATGCCCTTTCGAAGCTCTAAAAAATCGGCCATTTTCGTTATTTTCGCTTCTTTATGAGCTAACGTGCGTTACTCTTCTGCCTTGTACTAGTTAACTCAGGGTCCGAACACAGTCTCATATTTACAATGTAATGAAAGTAGATATCAAAACTTTAAAATGAGCCATTATCGAAGTCTCTAGGTGCTATGGAATTGAAGCTCTGAGTTTTTAAAGATTTTTTTATTTTCTTGGTATCAAATTCGTGAAGTGAGTAAATAATCGACTCCCGCACCCGTGTCGAAATGTATTATAAGAGATACTAAGTGAAAATATTTTACCGTTGACTTATGATTTTCAGTGATATTTTCGAAGATTTAAATTTTGTTATCCGTCATACTGTATTAGCTATCTTGAATTCTGTAAATCTGTCATTGGATTAGTAATCAGCGACTCCGTAAAACTTGAACTAAAATTTTCATCGATGTTTTTCTAGATTTCAATTGTGGTGTCCGCCATCTTTGGTTGGCCATCTTCGATTAGACATTTTGAATTTCGCAAGTCTAACAGTGGACAACCGAACCCACAATTTAAAATTATCATCGATATTCTCGAAGATTTAAATTTTTGTTTCCGCCATCTTGGGTCGACCATTTTTGATTAGCCATCTTTATTTTCAGAAATGTTACATTGAATTTGTGATCAGCGACCCAGAAGATCCTCAAGAAAAAATTCTATTTACATCCTTGATTTGACTTGAGATCCGCCATTTTGATTTAGCAAATCTGACATCGAATTTGTGATCAGCGTGACAATTAGGTGAAGGGGGGTAAGAGGGGTAATTAAAGGGGAATGAGGAGGGACGAGGAAATAATGAGGGGCTTTAGATAATTCTAAAACACAGAGATATAGATGGATTTTAACCATATATTTAGGGGTGATGAGAGGGGAGAAGTGATTAAGGAGAGACAAGAGGGGATGAGTGGGATTTAATTAGCAGAATTTTTCTTACACCTATATTTTATATATATATATAAAATTTCATTATTAATTAAAATAAATAATTAATAATTCACAAGGTATTGACATTTAAGAACTTTTCTCATTCATTTATTACTTGGATTGGAAAAAAAAAACATCGAAAGATATAT